>WOGP01008289.1:0-11296 GCA_015342065.1 Leptinotarsa undecemlineata
TAGTGTCAAAGTCTCTTGTGACAACTCTCACTGCATGACATCCTGCTGCTAGTCTTTTACATAAGTAGTCGACATGGGAAACAAATTTTAGATTTTAATCAATGAAGAGCCCTAAAAATTTGTTTGTCTCCAAATTTTCAATGTTTACATTTTTCAAGTGTACTTCCCCTATGTTACACACTACTCTTTCACCCTTCTTATATCGACGATGATTTGATCAAGTATTTTTGAAACGATATTGCTATGTCAGAGAAATATAAAGTTGTGGTGGCTTGGGGCGAGGGGGTAAGTGAAAACAAGATAGCTATCACCTAATTTTGTTTCCCCCTCCCTATTGCCGAAGTTGTCTTCAGCGACTTCTAATATTTTATTTGGTTCCTCAGATATAGCCATTGTAAGTTTTCAAATTGTCACTTTCTATAGAAGATGTTCTCGATGGCTGTTAAATCATACTTGTGTTTCAAGTGAATCAACATCTAATTCTACTAACTTTACTTCTTCAATTTACAATATCTATTAAATAATAAATCTCGGTAATATCGAGTAAGGTTATATTGAAACAGATAAAAGAGACACTTACAAAAATATCATGTGGCGAGTCATAAGTAAACTCATTCAGTGCCTTGGTTAGTACTCCATGAATCCAATTCAAAATTTTTTCAGTGTCGAGATAGCTGGTGTTAGATTCACAAAATCGAGCAAGTTCCCTGTAAAAAATATTTAAACTATTATTCATAATTATTGTATTGTGTTTGTATTGAGATTTTACCCGAACCCGAGTTCGCTAACCCAGCATCACTCTGGGAGTAACATCCGCTGTTCCAGCCGCGACTACATGCTAAGTCGACAAAACAAAGATTATAAATAATTGTTAATTTAATAATCAGACAATATTGTTGCCTTGCTTCAACTGTAAATGTTGAATTTGTCTAAATTCTTTTTAGAAAAGTATTTTCGTATATCGCATACGTAACTTACAGTAATATTTGGTATCATCTATTCAAATGCGCTTGGTTATTGGGAATATTTAAAAAATTTAAAATTATAATAATGTCAATAGATTGATCCGTTACTTGTTGAAAATTAATAACACTATCCATGATTATGATTACCCAATTTTCACACTATACATTTTATTTAAGACGTGTTTCACTACACGCAGGGGTAGAACCAATTGAAAGTCTTAAATTTTTTAAAATTTCGTAACGCGAACCTGGATTTGCGGAATTTTCGGAAAGCGGCCCAGGCCGCACGCGTACGCAGATAGTGAGGAAGTACAGTCCTCATAGGACATTTTTTCATAAGCTGAACACAGAGTTTTAGCTGTGATTTCTCTTAAAAAAAATAACAAATTTTCATTTTCAGTGTTTAACTTATGGAAAAAGCAAAATGGCGGAGAGGACTGTAATTCCTCACTATCTACGTACGAGTAGGTACAAGCTTTCAGCGTCGGAGATCGAGATTTTTTAAATGACAGGTTTCTATGTAAAACATCATTAACTATTTTAAATTTACTAGTATTCCAAAAATTAGTTAGTGAAATCCCCTTAAGACTTTGTAGTGTTTCCCCAAAAAGTTTGGGAAATTTCACTGATCAATTTCCCGAATACTTACTAGTGCAACAGTTATATTGGTCACAAATAATGTTTCAGTAATAATACTTTAATTTTGGATTTTAACAATCACGATCTCCTACATTCTGGGGTGAGGGTTTGTGGGTATCAGGCAAAGTCGCATGTGCAACGTATGAGAATTTATAAATGTTGCACATTGAGGCTGGCCTGAAACCCACAAACTCTAAACACAGAGTGCAGTCGGCTTCTGTTGCATGTATGGGCAATAAAAAAATTACAACGGCATTATTTGAAGACTTACAATATTTGTAATGAGGTAAAGTATAGTGACGGAGATTACACTTCCTTGAAAAATTTTGTTATTATTTGGGACTGTTTGGTTCTAACAAGGTTTTCGACGGTATCAAGCTTTTTGGTTGTATTCATTGTCTCTGACCTTGCCTTTGTCGCCCCTTCCAGCAAGGTGGCGGCTATAGCAACCTCAATTAGGTCTTGTGTTTTTAATGCCGTTTTTAGTTTCTTTTTTGCTGTCTCAAATAATTTGTCTTCTATCTTCCTTTTTGCAGCTTGGTTCTTCTTCAACTCCTCCAGTTTTCAAACCACTCATCTTAAAAGCGATTTCCAATTTCGTCGTCTCCGCTTCATTTTTCCTCCGAAAATTTTTTTCTCTTCGCTGTTTTTCCTCCTCTTTCTTCTTCTTTGCCTCTTCGAGGTGTGATTTGTAGGAGTTACAGACATGTCGCTCTAAATTAGCCAATTCCTTGCAACTTGGAACCAGCTCCGCTTTTCACTGTCATGGTATCGTATAAGGTTCGCTCATAATTGAATCGTCATCTGTTAGGTATTTACCAGAAGCTGAAAACCCTCTTTCTACTTCGGCATTTCCATGGGACAAAGAAAGAACAGCTTTCACGACCTTAGTGACATTAGGGAATCTTAACTCTCCAGTGACCGTTTTTAGAAGAAATTGACGCCAGTAGTCATCGATTCTAGACTTAGTTTTGTCCAACCGCACAGGGTCTTCTTGTAACAATCGCCATTCATCTTGCACAATGCTCCAGTAAAGGCTGTAAAGTTTATTGCACTAGAGCCACGATATTTGGAGGGAAATATAAAAACTATTATTCCAGTCCATTCAACAAACATACCCAGTTGATAAATTATTATTGGTAATATTACGAAATGTAATAAGCACATGGTAAAAATTTTCGCAGAGTAGATTTTCGGAATTTTCGGATGATGTCAAAAATATATGGTAATTTCGGTCCTTTACGGAAATATCGGAGTTTTACGAAAATTTCGGACCCGGTTCGACTCCTGCTTGTATGTATTGAAGTCGTTTATCATCTAAGGTTTTCCATTTTCAGTAATTTTCTGATCATCATGCATTTTCGACAATGAAACGAGAGATTTTTTTTTTAGTTACGAAGAAACATAGTTTTTTCTTGATTGTTTCCAAATGAACTTGATCCCACTCGATTATTGTTATTCGCTTTGAATTCTGAAGGAATGTGGGGTTTATTCATTTTCAATGTACCAAGTAGCTACTGTAATACTTCTTTTTGTCAATTTGGTCACAAAATTCTTAGATAGAAACTAATTATCCACAACCACATTTTTATTATTTACTTTCATTTCTGCAACAAGTTCGAAAACGGACTTGGTCGGAATTATAGTTCCAGATGGATATTATAATCTTACAAAAGCACTAAGTTCGATTATATCTAAATCTTTCGTATATGTAGATTGTGCTCTCTTGAATTTCACTCTAGACTCTGGAATTTGTATGTTTGCATATTTCAGAACCTCATTCAATGTTTACTGAAGCGAATAATTTCCGGGCAGAATAAATATCATTTGGATCCATGTTTCCAGCTTGACCCTTTGCTCCTGGCAAAAGCGAACGCTGGGTATTATTAGCATAGCTTAGACCATTTAAATAAATTTTTGGTTTTTTCCCATAAAAAATTATTGATCTGTTGGTTCGGACGCACCAATTTCATTCTATTAGTCAGTTGTTTCATTCAGATTACCCAAATTCAAAGTTTCATATTCCAAAACTTCAGTATACGAGTTTTCTGAACCTTTATCAGTTTCTATATGAGATACTCAAAATACATTCATCTTGAATTGCATCACTCTCTTCAATAAAAAATTGAGTATTGTCTATCATTAAATACAATTCTGTATCTGACAGCTCAATAAGTAACACCTGTAACTAGTTTTATATGAGGGCATCTTCAAGAAACTAAATAAAATAGTAACTTACATATACATGCTGCTGGGATACACGGAGACTTTAACCAATACTTTTCGAAAAATATACTCACAATTGGGAGACAAAGATTCAGTTGCAACTGATATGATCGAGGATGATATAGACTACTGGGGAACCGCCCCGGCTCCGCACGGGTGCAATGCATGGAGGAACAGTGATGAACAGATAATTTTGTTTTATGAACGCGCCTTCTTCCACGCGACTGGCGCCCCAGTTGGAATATTTAAAAATCCTTACTTATTGCTCATCTACAACATAAAACGAACCTACATACAAAATTTCAGCCTCCAAGAATATAGTGGTACGGAGAAACAGTGATAAAAAGATAATTTTCATATGTGAACACAACCCATTTTACCCCCACGGGGCAAAATGATATATTTTTCAGGAGCTCAAAATTTAGAGCATGCAAGCTAAATACCCACATCTTGAAAAACTAGCTTCAAAATAAGTCATAAGTTAAATTAGAAGGAATCCTAAGAACATCTCATTTTAAACAAAGTTCTAATTCCTTAGAGCAATCTTGGATCTTTATAACATGCAATTTCAACCAATCAGATTTCTAAGTTGTTTAAACTTTTGAATTTCGAACAACTCATTAGTTTCAAGTCATGAACGGTGTCACTATAATTCAATTATCTAATCAATAATTTGAACTTCTGAAATATAATTCAAAACTACTACCTAAATCTACCTCAAATTAGAGTTGTAGACAATATTACCAAAGATGAATTCACATTATTTAAAATATCACTTTGTACTTGACACCAATTGGTGATTTCATTAATATATTGCGTTTGATACTGTTTTATCATTTTTTGAAAATGTTTCAGCTGTGCCTTGCTCTCGACTCTCGAGTATTGAATTTGAACATTACTTTGATATAGATAGTTTTTCGATTTTAAAAAGAATGTTTTCTAATTTTGACATATACAGTAACTTCTCAAAATTGTTGCTTACTGTTCGAAACCAACTTCACTTGTTATTTTATACATTTTCTATCAATATTAGAGAACATTTTCTATCAAACACGTGAAAAAAAAGTTATTTCATGATCCAGGTGGAAGTGGAGACTTCTGCCGTAAAATAAATTCAAAATAAGTACTGATCCCAAATACGGTAAATGCAAAATTCTTCTCGATTTTGTCACTTCAATATTTTTGTATGCGATGTATTGAATGAAAAATGTGCATCCAAATTGTGAAAATATTTTTTTATTTAAAAAAAAATGAAAATTTTGTATCAACATTTTAATTTTCCTCAATTTATATAAAATTTTTATTGAGCTTGACTGAATATCAAAACACCATTCACATTTCTAATTTGAAACATAAATGTTTTAGAAACAAATGGCATGTCATGGTCAGGGAACGTCACTCTTTTATACAAAATTGTATCATTCTTAGTGTGCACAAAAGTTTTTTCTTGGTGACAATGAGAATCTATAGAAATTTTTCCCTTTCATCTTGAACCGAAAACTAGTGTAACCAATTCAATGAACTCAATTATTTTCTGAAGATTGTCTTTCATTTTCATTCGTACTATTAGAAAATTTTTTGCTTTGTTCAGAATTCCCGTCTTTCGATATGGTTTGACTTTCAATAATTTCCATAGCATCACTACCGTTTTTTATGTCAGACTCTTTTGTAGTGTCTTTTGGAGCATTTTGATCTTTTTTTTCTGAAGTACTTTCTTCAATACTTTCTCCGTTAGAAGACTGTTTATCATCATCATCTTCCGAAGATGGCGATGATTCACTTTTCAAGATTGTGTCAGTGTTTGGTTTTTTCTGTTTTCCTTTCTGTTTTTTCTTTAATCGTTTCATACGCTTTTTTGCAGTCCGCTCTTCAGCCTTCCTTTTATTATCCTCCAACTTCTCATGATACTCCTCTTCTAATCTATCCTAAAAATATAAGAATATTTAAGCAATAATATAAGTATATTCAATAACAAAAAAACAATTCACCAGATATATCTTCGAATTAAATCAACACATGAATGAATTTCAATGAATTTTAAAGAAGTTTACTATTTGAATACTGATGAACTGAAATTCAACGTACAGGAAAAATCAAAACTGAACTTTGGTTTGTAATTTGAAGAAATGTATCTCTTATAGTCTCAAGATGTGTAAAAAACTAATTAATTTAAGTTAAAATTAATTAGTCCATGTTACATCAACATAATTCCATTAAAAATGTAACTTCACTACCTAAGGTCTTGATGAAACTTGTCACAGATTTACTTTCACCTTTACAGTTAGGTTACTAGGCCCTCCACTGCAATCCGCAATGGTTTACTGTGGCCCATGCATATTTGAACTCGATCAAATAAATCCAGCTTCTTAACAAAATAATTACTTTACTTGATAAGTGATCATTCAAGTGAGACACTAGACTGTATTAGACGCTGAAATCCTGATCCGTTCCTTGGCAGGGCAGCCACAGAGTATGTACTCTGACTATGTATATAATTTTCAGTTTACAATTGAAAGTACATTTTCATAAAATGTTTTTTCTTTTTTATAATTTTTTGAACTATTATCAAGAAACCATGGTCGAATGGAAGTAGTAGGAAATAGGCCATGGTCGAATGGAAGTAGTAGGAAGTAGGCCATGGTCGAATGGAACCTGAAGTACCATATGTTTTGTCTGCTTCTAGCAGACAAAACATAGATATGTGCCTTTACTGCAAGGATGGAAGTTATATCACAAAGTCTCAATAACGAATGATTTGTTTCAAAATCAAATTATTTGGATTAATTTCTGTAACAGCTTTCTCAAGCGTTTTTATACTGTGAGTAACCTAACAAAAATCAGGGAAAATACAGTATGTGAGTATCAAGTTAAAATTGATGCTGAGTAGGTAAGTTAGAAATTATGCAAAGAATTAGTCAATGGTGTAGAAGTTTCTGAATATCAGAAATCATTTTGATTTAGTTTTCTCTTTTCAAGAAGCATCACTTGGAAATACTCTTGTAGATTTTATTACATTATGTCAGGACGTATGTTCAAAAGATCTGTTCTTCAACCATCCCTTGATAGAAACATGTGCTATTCATAATTTGTTTTTCTTAATTAAAATCTATTTAAATTTTTTTTACACCGGATCTCTTCAAGTTCAGCAAGTTCATCAGGATCTTCTGGTTTACTTCCTGTTACTACATCTCAAACAGTATTACTGTCATCTGGAATTTCTACTCAGTTTGAGTTGAAGTACTTGATTTGAGCTTGTTCCATTTTTATTTGCTATTGTCAACTGATAATACACAAAATGTCTGTCTACCAAAGATAACTCCTCTGTTTAAATGTTTTTATGCGTTCACTGTGCTATACTAGACTAGAATTAATGTATTTTGACTGGGCCCATAACCTGTTGGAACTGAATTTGAGATACGTCGTTAGTTTTTGTTTTTTTTATTCATTTCACAGTTACAGCAGCACTTTTTCAAATATACAATTTTAACAAATACAAATATTAATTGCTAAGGAACAACACTCAGACGAAAATAAAACTATATTTACCATTGGAATTTCACAAGGTGGATCATTAATTTTCAGTGCATTCACTCATGAACATGAATGTGAGTACAAGAGGTAAGTGTTTACTGAAAATTTATAAAAAACATGAATTCTTATGACCAAAAAATTGTGACAAACTTTGAGCTAAGATTTATGCATTGACCCATTCTATACCCAATTCTATATAATATGAACATCTGTACGGAGATTCATCAAAATTTAAGATAGTTAGATTTAATAAGTGTGTTGATTTGACATTTAACCCAAGATAATAATGTTAATGTAAAAAGTATGTACGTTTTCGCCATTGTATTGCTTGAGAAATAAATTTCAATTATTGATAATAGCTTACAAACCTTTTCAGCTTTCTCCTTCATATATTTCTGTCTTGCATATTCTTTCCTTCTAAGATGCCGATAAACATGGAATTCGCCAGAACCAGCACCTGCACTAGATCCCATTACATTTCTTACAAAATCTGGCACATTCGGAACCCCTTTTTCTTTTGGTTTCTCGGGAATAACAACAGGTTTTTCCTAACAAAATTTGAATTTTTAATACATAATGTTTTTGAATAAGAAAAGTAACATACTGGATTTCTCATTAATTTTTCCAATTTGAGTCGTTGAAGATCTGTAGAGTTTCTAACAATGATCGGTTTTTTCTCTTCCTCACTATCATTATCACTTTTGGAGTTTTTATGCATGATCAAAAAGTGAACCAGAAGAAAAAATACACTTTTTGGAAAATATTCGTATTTATTTATTTACAATATATATTGTAACAATATATATTGTAATTGTATTACAATTATATATTTACAAGAGACTATTCCTGAAATTTATAATTTTTGAATAACCTAATTAAAGGGATTTCATCTTCTCTATTATTGGGCTAGGATCAGGGTTGCCACAACCTTTTTGTATATAGGGGTAGACAAGCGGAGTAGATTTTGTCAAACTGTATTTTATTCAATCAATCAATCAATCAATCAATCAAATATACTTTATTGTCTGAAGAACTACATCTTGTAGACAAAGTCAAAAATAATATGTAAGATACAAAACTCTACATAAAAAAACATACACAATTTAAACAAAATACAATAAACATAAGTTAAAAATGTTAAATACACTGAGATATTCAGCTGGAGAATATCTCAGTGTATTTAACATTTTATCTGGAGAATACACTCTTGTCCAGACAAGAGTGTATTTTTGTTTTTACATTTCCTTTGTCGACTTTTTTAGAGAAAATTTTTTGGTAATGAGATAGTGTTCAAATAAATCAATATTTACTATTATTACTGCAGTTTTGACCGGGACTAACGGTTGACCTTAAATGACGCTATAATCGTGCGCTCTACGCCCTCTATCTAGAAAACGATGAACTAATTTTGAGACAAAAGTTGTAGGGAATTCAATCTTCTACAATATTGATAATGAATACAAATAGCGAAAAATCCATGGAAAACGAAATATTTGTAAAAAATGTGCAAAAAATCGATTTTTGTCACCTTTGTCATTAGATTTTAATAAACGCGTATACTCACCATACGTAGATTTTGAGACAACTTCCAGGATGAATTTTACTGGAGTGTTTTCCCAACACCAAACCAATCCGTTATTTTAACACCTCGATATGTGTTTCGATCACCAATTGATTATCTTCAAAAGGTAAATTAAACTAAAAATACTCACAATGTTATCCTTATTCATACCATAGATACATCTTATAGGTACCTGTGTCTCAAGTGTCTAAAATTAATTTCACAACATTGCCTTATCTACTAGTCTTAAATTCGTTTTACAATGTGTTTTTTTGTAATACTCAAGTAACCCTAATAGTCAAAATATTATTTCAACAAGCTATTCAGTATACTATTAGATATTGTTCCACCATCTTAATATTATTATGTTTACTTATTTCTACACTCTCATAGATATCTAGATGCATGCTGTTATTAACTTGTCTAACTAATCTTAATGAACTAAAATCTATGGAATCCATAGACATACTTTTGACTTAGATGACTGGGTCATGTTGGTTAATGCGAGTTATTAATTAACGATTAGCTTTAATGTTCACACTAGTTACGGAAATCACAGGCAATTCAAAACTGATGGAAACCTTCAAATCACAAATAATCATTGTATTCATCAAATGGACCATTTTAGAAATCATCTCCAATATTACTTCAACGTCATATGATATTCAGGACAAAGATTAGAATATCTGTATCGTTAATACAAACCTGAAACAGCTGGCAATCATATTTGTCCACAACTTCTCAAACCTCCTAAAATTACCATCTTTTATATTTTCAGTGTTCTGGATGCCCAAATGCCCTCAATGGAACATATAAATGTGATTGCAAAGGGCTGAAAGGAAGAGCAGGAGCTGAAGGTATTATGGGATTTCCAGCTACACAGGGTGATTATGGCGACATTGGTCCTCCTGGTCCTAAAGGATCCAAAGGAGAGAAAGGCGCTGAAGGGGAATTTGGGTCGAGAGGAGAAAAAGGCCCTAGGGTGAGTTTTGAAAAAATAAACTATGATGACTTCTTAGATAGTGATACACAAAATTGAGAACCGAATCAAAAAATCTTCAGCAATGTTTCACAAAGAAGATTATTTTATATAAATCAGTTTACAGCAAGAGGCTTGAAACTAACGACTACCCCTTCATTGAAATTTGTATTATTTCGAGGAGAATAGTATGAAAAAATATCTTCATTGCTAAATTGACAATCAAGAATTATAAAAATATGGGATAATTTTACTCAAAAACGTATTGACATATTAGAACCAATGCACTTTCATTGCTACGGAGTGGGCCAAAATGAACACTTTTACAGGTAAACTGCTGTTTTGAAATTGGATAGATGAAAACTGATGGCTGTGTCTGGGGGTCAAATTTTATGATGAACTTGATGGTGAGACTCGCATATCGATATCTATCATCGTTTCTGAGTTACAGCATGTTACATGCATATTACAGTAGCAAAGGACACCCACTTTGTTTCATTTGAACTTGAACATAGGAAGATATCAATGAAAGACCCTATATAAGTCCACTTGAGCATTTTGTAATACCTGTTACAATATTACAATAGTAGACCTTTGCTTATTTCAAAAGTATTTCTTATTGAACTGCATTGAGACTTTATTATCTATATGAAAGACTTTCTTTGGATAAAAATATATAAATAATTAGATACTGACTATCTATTTTTAGTATTGTCATAAATATTTCCTCAAATGAGATGGTTTTTTGTTTTAGGGTGAAGACGGATTCAGAGGGATGACTGGAATTGCAGGACGTCCAGTAAGTATAATTTTTTATACTAAATTAGTTTGTCGACAATATATATTATGGTGTTCATGTAACGAGCAATTTAGTACCACAATTTTTCCATTTTTTTTTATTGGTAATACGTAAGCAGAAGACTTCAGGCCTGTCTATAATAAATAAAATCTTCAATCATATTCAATGATTTATATTACCTGAAGTACCTGAATTTTATATACTCAAGTTTTATTGATGTTAAAAATGTGTACCTTAGTTATGAATAAATCAATTAACATTTACATAGAAAAATAAGATTAGCAAACTTATTAAAATAAACATCTAATGAATGAAATTACTTGAGCTTATGTATCAGTTAATTACCATTTTCCACATTTGAAAAAATGTTCAATTATGTATTTCAGAAAATATCCCAAATTCCTAAATATATTCATCGTGTTTCAATAACCAAGTGATTATCTTCAAGAGAAAAAATTAAACTTCCTCGTGAAATCATCTCTTTATATAAAAAAGAGGATAAGGGAATCTTCCAAAGAAAGGAAGGAAGTAATCAATTTGCAAATGAGTAACTCCATACATGAATGTGTATATCATGCAAAGAAGTAACTTTCAGA
>WOGP01008290.1:0-11296 GCA_015342065.1 Leptinotarsa undecemlineata
ACGATGTATCTCTGTAGTTGTTCCTAAAATAATTTTTTGCTGCGAAGTGGTTTATTTTGGGCAAAAAACCCAAGAGATATTTTTTGTTTAGAATGAAACAGGCTATCGGAAATAAATTTTTAAATGGTAAACAAATAATAAGACAAAAAGTTACATTGAAAATAAATTTTAGGGGTTGCGTTTTCCACCCCTTACAACCATGGGATAAACCAAATAAATTTCTAAATTTCTAAAGTTTCTTTTTGGTAGTACAAAACGTTAGGTTAATTTCAATATTGTAACATTTTTAGTGCTTGTGGAAAAAATTGTTATACATATTTTATGAACCCCCTTTAAGGGGCTGTATCTTAATATGGGATGCTCCAATGAAATTTCTTTATATGAAAGATCCTATCTTTTTTTCGATGAGGAATCACCTCCTTAAATGTTTTACACTTATTCAGTTACACCCTGTATAGAGAACAGGATGGTGTCGTATGATAAATGGGATACTGTATTTGGGTTTCAAACGTTAGGTTTCAACAACGTATCTACCGATAAAAAGTTCTGTTTCTGGGATACTCGGGTGAACAGTTTTCGAATGAAAATAGTGTATTGGGAACCTCTATTTTTTACACCGGTTGATGAAAACACTTTATTATATTGGTTTTACTAATCTAATGTATTCACTGTAGCACACATGCCCAAAAAGATTAAACTGGGCTTCCAAACAGTCATAGACATTATATTTGTATATAATATTTTATTGTTATGAATCATTTTCAATATTGACATTGTTCTACAGAAACAACATTTTTATAGGGCAAATAGACACAAATCATTCAACAATATTTACACGTTCTCTAATCATATTGATTTATAATTGCTTGTCTTTATGGTGAGTTACTATTGTTTATTCAATTGTTATGACAAATATCAATCTGTGGTACTTTCTAAAACAGTGTGCTAGGTTGGAACTGCTACAAATTCCATAAAAGGTTGAATGTCAGTTCATGGGAGGATGGCAAGTTTTCAATAAAGCACCCAATGTAAATTTTTATGAATACAAAATTAGTCATATAAGTGGCTCCTTTTGCTTTTGAAACAGAGAATTCATGATGTTCAATTTTCTATGCAATTTATTTTCGAAATAAGTAGGCATCCTTTCGAATATGCCTGAGTCAAGTGAAAGAATAAGTTATAAAACCCCATCCAGTCTTGTATTATAAATGAAAATATTTTTCAAAAAAGTTTATTGAGAACATTTGTTTTCCTGCCAATATTTTCGAAAAGAGTTTTTTTCGTGTCGAAAGTAAAACTCTTTGAAAACCATCAATATTTCTCAAAGAATACTCGATACTTTCTCACAATCTTTGTGAATATAAACTAACCAATTAGTGGTGAAAATATCTAAAATTCGTTCTTCACCCTCAACGGCTTTTGCTTGCAAATATTCAATTTGATAGTGTCACACTACTACACGTTTTTGATATGTAAATGATACTGCAAATGGTTTATACTTAGCAAACCAAGGAAATAACTCAAAATTAGTATCTATCAATAATTTGCGAATGCCTAAATAGAAATCCAACAAAAGCAGACCGTATGAGAATAATAATAAAAATGTATTTCCCAAGAAATACACAATTTTTATACTAGGAAAAGAAAAACAATTTAGACATCAACAAAAGAAAGTTTAAATAATTCGCATAAATAAAAATGTGTGGGATATATAAAATATTTTGATAATAAAGATCTCTTCACATATAGTCAGTGAGCATACCTACTTGAAGACTGACTACAAATCAAATCATTTAAAGGAACAATTTGTTCACGTCACTCTTAACTTTCTACACTGTAGGTTAATGGACTGACACCTATCAGAAAACAACTACTCCCCTGGCTGATACCACGAAGGGCGTTGGATTATCTATCTTCAACATAAAGTCGATGATTCCACATAATTTAAAATCGAATTCTATGAAAGTATCTGTTCTCGAATTAGGCTGAAGCGAATGACAAACATGTTTGTCATCGCCCCATATGCCTGTGAACGAGATCACCAACTGTAACAATTGTACATCTATCTCTACTTATACTTGAAGACTGGCTATAAATTAAATTATCTACAAGAACAATTCGTTCAGGTTAGGCTGAACTTTCCAACACTATAAGTTAATGGACTGACAGCTATCAGAAAACAACTACTTTCTTGGCTAATACCACGAAGGGCTTTGTTGAATGATTTGATTTATAGCCAGTCTTCAGGTATATCCATTTATTTTATGTACATTTTTTTCATTATACGAGGAATTAGGGCTAATTCGGATATGCTTTTGGTTACTTCGCTCACAGACAAATGAGGAGATGTTGTTGTTTGTCGTTCACTTCAGCCTTGTTCAAGAAATAATATTTCATCAGTTCGGACTACCAATATCTGAAATAAGTAATATAAAATGATTTAAAATTCCTGAAAAATATCAAAAAGATTAACCGAAAATAACATTTTTATTTGAACAAAAAAACTGATATTACAAAGAAATAATCTAAGAACCAAACAACAACCAAAAAAATAAAAATTGAAATATTAATAAAAGCTGAAAATTAAAAAAATTAAAAATAATAAAAATAAAAATTAAGTTAAAATTTTAACTTTTACTTTTATTAATTTTTATTTTCTGCAAATAATAATTTTTAATTTTCAGCTTTTATTAATATTTCTATTTTTAATTTTTGGTTGTTGTTTGGTTTTTAGGTTATTTCTTTGTAATATCAGTATTTTTGTTCAATCTTTTTGATATTTTTCAGGAATTTCAAATCATTTTATCATCATATTATATCAGACAATGGAAGTCCGAACTGATGAAATAAACCACGAAACATTGTCAACCACCTTCAAACAATCAAGAAATAATACTCTGAAAGAATTTGATTTTCAACTACGGGAAATCAACGACTTTATGTTGATGATCGAAACACAATCTTGCACTGTCGAGTGGCCAAACAGCCCGAAACCGGTCAGCAAGCGTGTTTCAATAATTATTGGAAGTCGATTCCGGCAGTTGTATCCTCAACAGCATATACAGGAATAAATTCAGTGAATAATCCTGCACTGACACCTGATGGGATATAATCCAATGCCCTTCGTAGTATTAGCCAGGGAAGTAGTTATTTTCTGATAGGTTTTAGCCCATTAACTTACAATGTAGGTGTGTGGAGACTGGTCTGAATGTTCTTGTAGATAATTTTATTTATAGCCAGTATTGAAGTATGCTCACTTACTTTATGTAAACTATCTGCATTTCATAGGATTGACATCTATGTATTTTGGTTGATTTTTTATAGTCTTTCATCCGTTCAATAATTTTCCGTTCCAAAACAAGTACTGTCAAAATTTCAGTTTGAGTACAGGTATTCACTTCTTTTCTGCTTTCTATTGAACTACCTCTGGAAAGTCAAAATTTATTGGCAAATTATGTTTCGACATCGATGTTTTTCATTGAAACGAATCCATCCTTCATGTACACTTTTCAAACTTGATAACACCTAACATCTCGTTCAAGAACTGATTCAAATCATCCCTTTTGAAAATGAAATTGACATGCCTTTCCGATTTTTTATATTATTTTCTGCAAGAAAGATATCAAGCGTAGGACATTTTCAAACTGATTCCCTGTATAAAATCAGGTAAATTTGGGGTATTGATATTACATTATTATCCAGGTCAAAATAAGAACGCGATACATATAAATGTGATTGGTAGGAGAGTGTTAATATAGTGAATAACAATATTAAAGTAAATAACAATTAGTGAGTTGGAATATTCGAGATATTTTTTGACTTCCTCATGGAGAAACTGAAAAGATGGTTCTAGCTCCTCTGACTTACAATAAGTGGTAAGATAGTTATTGAACTTGATAAGAAGGATCCCCCATAGATGGCATTATTATAACAATATATTCATATATATGATAAATTAGTAGCTCAATGCCTGAAGATGTTTCATGTACTCCTATCCACTTCAGAACGTCATTCCCTGACATTTTGATGAAAGTCTCGTAGAACAAACCACAGTCAAAAAGGTATTCGTGATAACAGGGGCTCAATTGAACCACGAATAGATTCTATCCGTTGTCTTCATGTAATCCAAGCTTGAGTTTAACGTCCTTGTCCCCTCAGCTATATGTTCGTTCGTCACACAACTCAAAGGTGTTCGTCTGATGGCATAAAAGTCCACTCTGACTTCTATGATGCAGTGAACCTGTTCACTTTTTTTTTCGTACAATTCAGTTTGTTTGTGGAAGTTACTTCTTTGCATGATCTATACATCCATGTAAAGAGTTACTTATTTTAAAATTGATTACTTCCTTCCATTTTTTGGAAGATTCCCACATTTTTCTGTATCAAGAAGGAGTAGTAGAGAGCAAAAAACTTTCTTTGCCAAACATTAGTCACTTACAAAAACGTAACCCTTTTTATTCAAACACGATTTCTCTTGGCTGGGATTTAATCAAATAGGTGAATGAATGTCATTACGATTTTATTGATTACATAAGTAGATCAAACTTATTCTGTGACATAAAAATCGTAATTCATGAATGTTATCCAAATTAGTACAGAAGAGCCCTTAGGCAACTGTATTACGCCGAAACATCGATGTCTACCAGTAGGGATGACAGTGTTCCATGTAAGTGTAATTTTTTACCATTCATTTAGTGTAGAACTCCTGTGAATGTGAACTCCATAACGAATGTTTGAAATACAAACTGAGTAGAGAATAGTGTCTTCTGTATAATTCAGTGTTTCGAAAGAAATGTTCTTTCGGGTAATTCAATGTGTATATGAAAGTAGCTATTTCAGAAGGGCTTTTTCTTCCAGTTTCTATCACTTCTTTGCATGATCTACATATCCATGTATGAAGTTACTTATTTCAAAATAGGTTATAATACTTATTTCCCTTCTTCGGAAAATTCCCATATATTTTTGTATCTAGATGGAGTAGTAGAAAGCCTAAAAGTTTCTTTTCCTAAAATCTGTAGTATAGTTTGCAAATTCATCAAATAAGAACTCAACTTTCCTAAGAACAAGCCTGAACAGCAAAACTTATTTTTTTTGTCAAGATAGAGTCCTGATTGTGTCGTGCTCCCAGACAGTCAGACAGACGACATTTTTCTCTAAAAATTTTCAATTTTTGATTTGGAAAAACTTCTCTGGATTAGTTATACGTCTAACACTCCAAATGAAAAAGTCGGGTCACCGCTACGAGAAAAAGAGTTTTCGAAGAATTTTTTGTTTTTTCAATTGCTGTGTGAAAAAGTTCCAATATCTTCCTTTTTCTCCTCAAAAAGTGTGTCATATTACATATTTTATTTATAACTACCAAACTACTGCAAATATCGAAATTGTATATGAGAAGTATTCGAACATTTTTTCATGTTTCTGAAAAAACATGGTCAAAAAAAAATTTAATTTTCCCAATATGAAAGATAACAATGAACATATTTTGATAGTGAAAAATGAGAAATAAAACTTCTTATAATATATTTTATTTTCAACTAACGTTACTGCAGTTTCATCCTACAAGACATTTTCAAACGAATACAATAATGTATTGACAATAATTTATTGTACAATAATATTGTATTTGTTTGAAAATGTCATTGCAGGACGGAACTACAGTAACGTTAGTGTCGAATAAAAATGGTAAAAAACTTAAGAAGTTTTAAGTCTCATTTTTCATGATGATCTACTACCACGTAGTAACAGCTACATCCAACAATTTATATTTTGATAGTCAGTACGTTCGGGATTTATTCGTCTGCGATTGGAATTCAATGAACATGTATCGTCCGATAACCAAATAGGTAAAGGACGCCTAAAAATTTGAGTGCTGTTAGCGGTGAATACAGCTGATAATGGAAAAATGATGCCAAAGTAAATCGAATCCTAATGAAAGCAAAATATAACATTTTTTTCATTGAATACAGTTTTGATCATATTTTATTGATAACTTAACTGTTGTTACAAAATTGACTGACATTTTCTGATAATACGGATTAGTTACAGCCAAGTATTCGTTAAATAACCCATTCAGTTCTGTTTAACTCACATTGAAGTCATTTTTGTGAATTATTGATATTATAACTTACTTCTTTCATTACTGGTTGAATTGTTCCTTTTTCGTTAGGAATTGCAATTTCGGTCCCGACATAATTTGAGTCGGATTCATTTGGCGACTGTTTATCTACTAACATTTCTGTAAAATCCACTCCTGAACATTTAAGTTCCTCCAACGTTCCCTGCGCTTTAATAATGCCCTGAAAATATTCAAAAAGTTGAAAGAGGAAAAGTAATTGAAATAAGAAGTTTTTCAATGAATTATATTAAAATAAACCTATACTTTTTGAGAGTCTAAAGGCCATAATCGACACATTACCGGAGTTATTCATTATCTTCAAGTATAATCGCAGAATTCGGCTTTTTGAAGTAGGTTTCAGGGCGGAAAATGAAATGAAAATATTTTTACATAGTTTTTGAATGGAATACATACACTCTACCTGCATGTATGCAATTTCTTAATTACCTAGTTGATAAAGTTAACTTCATACCGCCATAAATTTGATGAATATTGTGATAAATTAGTACCTAAGTTATATTACCTTATTTATAATGTGTTTGTAAAGCACGAAGTCGAGCCATACTAACACGGCCATTACATTACTAGACCATTTTGATGCTTGGCAGTACATACATACAACTTATGTTCATGGTAATTTCTACTGTTTACAGTTATTTATTGGTTATTATAGAAAATAAAATGAGTCATCAGTAGTTTAAATAGTAAAACAGTAACCCGAGTTTCAGAACAGCAGATTGAGATTTCTTCTCCGTATGTACTGAATTGATTAACCATATTTCGCAGTATTGCATTATCGCTTCGTTGTGAGAAATTGAATTTTCCCGCTCGCGGTAAGATTTTCGCATCTCTCAATGAAGCGAGATAGATGAACTAGTAAAATATTATAAGTCAAAGTTAAGAAGTGCGTAGGCAAAGAACCCAATGGGAAATGTTCCTCCTAACGAAAATCAAGTAGTTTTCATAAAAAAGCTCTGAAACAACGCATTTTAAACTTATCATTTCAACCTTTTTCTTTAAAAAAATATTTACATACTTAAAAAAGAAGAATTAAATAATGCATTCAACATTTGAAGGGATTCGTTTCTATTTCACCATTTGGCAACATCGGTCATAGCTAATAAAGGACAATGAATCTGTTACCTCTATGAGACAAAGATGACATATTTCAGAGGCGTGCTGTTCTGTTTACTTATGTTCCGAGTTCCGAGACATTCTGTGACATATGACATTTTGTACACCTAACCTATCTTTCTCTATATAAATAAATAACAAAACAACTGTTGTTTATGTGGTTTGTGGAGGTGGTATTGAACCTAGTTTTAAGTTGATGAAATCATAATAAAAATGAACAAATTGACAGATTTGTCACTATTGACATGATTCTTGTTCTAGCATATTACTAACTTGATCTCCGATCCAGCACTCTAGGCGCTGTTGCCAATCCCTTTAAAAATTAAAACCCAACATTTGAAACATCAATTTGAATATTTTTCAAAGTGAATTCGAAAAACTCATGAATTGAACTCAACTTTATTTGGTTCAATCTTGCATTTGCTGTAATAATAACAACGTGACCGGAGTCAGGATTGAAGAAAACAGAATTTGTGGTGGTAAGGGAGGGTCGAATGAAAATGCCGAACGTTTCATTTGCTATGGCGGCAGATATCATCAGTGATATATGCGATGACTGCGAGGAACACGGTTATATTTCGAAGTTACTATCGCAGCAGACGAAATGTTTTGTACTTCAGGTTTCATTCAACCAGTGCCTACGAACCCACATTTTGTTCTTAAAAGGTTTGATAGATATTTGAAGAGGTTAATCCAGGTGGAAGCGAGCAAATCCTATTATTCAAAAATGATGGGAATCGGTCCAGCCGTTCCTGAGTTATTAATGGTTTAAATCACATGATTTTGTGAATTGTTTTCATATATTAGACTTTTTCGAATGCTATTAATTCTCTACCTCTGCCTCACCTTTCACATCATTTAAATGCTCAGAAAATATAAGATAGTTTCTACAGAATTTGTCATGGAGAGTTTAACGAAAAAAGTCAATTTTGAAAATGCACCTATATTCTTGATTACCTGATTGATAACAAATATTAAATCTGCTTTCTTCAAGTGCTGTAACTGATGGGTCACAAGTACTCTAGTTTTTCCCTGCAAGTGATCTACTATACACTTTTCGAATAGATGTCTTGCCACATGTGTGTCAACAGCTGAAAGTGGGTCATCCATAAGATAGATGTTGGCCTTTCTGTAGATCGCTCTTGCGAGATTAACCCTAGCTTTTTGACCCCCACTCAGGATCACGCCCCTGTCGCCTACAATGGTCATGTCCCCATTTGGAAATTGGTCGAAATCTCTTTCGAGGCAACACACTTTAACAATTTTTTTATAATAAAGTTCGTCGTAGGCTTGACCAAGGAGAATGTTGTTGCGGATGGTTGATGAAAATAGCCAGGGCTCCTGAGAAGAATATGATATCCCATCTTCAATACAGATAATACCAGACTCTGCAGGAAGTTCACCCAAAAGGAGCTAAAACACGAAACATTTCAAAAATATCAATAGTTATATGTGAGTCTTGGAAATGCATTGATGAAAGAAAATGGAATTATGGTTTTGAAAAATGAAATGTACATGTCTATCATTGGAAAAAATCATAACTTGAAAGCAAATATTTATAATTAGTTATTACTATTGTACTACAACTACTAATATTCTCATTCCTGAAGAAGGTTTCTGAATTTACTCGGAGAGTGTGCTTTTTGGAAGACATAAAGTATGATAACTTTGACGTTCTTGAAGTTTGGAAAATGAAATTTTACCGAGTTTTTATAAATGATCTAGAGCGTCGGAAACATCCCAGTTCATTGTTGAACAACGAAGGCTATTTATACCTCATTCATGAGGAAGGTTCCCATTCTCGGTAGATGAAGATAATAACTATTCGGACCATTTATGGAGCATCATGACTATTCGCAGTCTGTCAGTCATGTAACTTTTTGATAAATTCTTTCGAGAAAAATAACTAGTAACTTCCCACCCTAATATCTTCCTTTCAGTAAACAGTATGAGCAATCGAAAAAACATTTCAATTTCATTGTCAAGGGGAAACTTCAAGGAAGGAATGTGCTTGATTTGGTGAATAAGTTTCACGAAACTGGTTCAGCGACAAATAAAAAAATAAATAACTGAATGAAGCAGCTCCAATTGAAGTTTTGGGAACACTTGATGCAGAGCCCACGAGCTCCTTACGATCAATATCAGAACAGACAGGACTGTCACGCGAGACTGTAAAAAGCATTGAAAATGCATGAATTTCATCCTTGTATAATTAAGATTCTTCAGAATCTCCACAAAGATGATCATGATAGAAGAATAGTAAAATCATGTCTCATTAAGTCAATACCCTCCGTTAAAATTGGTTTAGGTATCTTCATGTGAACCTTCTAAAAGATAACGAAGAAACTCCTGGGCCTCTTGATGGGAATTACCCATGAATCGAGGAGCAAAACTTTGAATCTGCTTTTTTAAGGAGACTCTATCAATTGAATCTTCTGACCACTACTCCCTGATGACTTCTGAAAACGCTTTGATTGAAGCACTCTCCATACTAGAAATACTAGTATTGATATTTTTCATTAATTCATCTTTTTCCAAATATTCCAATAACCATCTCGTATTTGATAAACATTGGAATTTGCTGTTTATGAAACAGGTATTACCTGTATTTTTCCAACCATTCAACCCAAGGGTTTTGACTGACGATTTTATCACTGAACAATTCGAAATATCTTTGAAACCCATTTCAGAATTTTGCTAAAAGAAAGTATTTTTTCCATTTGCTTTTGTTATAATTCCATAAAGTGGTTTGTTAATAACTCTGTTTTATTTATAACATTAGTTTTCAGGAAAAATGTAAAGAATCAGGAAGAGTACCGAAAAATTGAGTAGCATTTTCTCTTTGTATGGCTATATTAATTTTTTGAATGAGAATAGATATGGCTCTTGATTCGTGGGTTTCATCGGTAACCTTTTTTACAATTACATTGATGAAAGATGAGGCTTCAGAGTCAAAAACACCAAAAGTTTCAACAACTATTGGGCGAAAGATATAATTATTTCCCAAATTTTGATATATCCTTGGTTTGGAATTTTCTCCTAAAGAGACGGCAGAACCGGCTTTCGCAGAAGTATCAGGAAGATGGCAAGTTGCTAATGTATCTACACAAATGAAGTCCCAAACAACAGATTTACCATTTTTCTATGGAACAAGTGTCAAATCATCCGGCCGTTTTCCGTCGTCTCGACTTGTGCCTATGGATTCTAAAATCGCAGGAATTTTTGCTGAAGTTAAATCCTTTTTGATTAGATCATCAATTGCATAATGGCAAGATGAACGACCAGCGCTAAAACGGTAGATCAACCCATGAGTACCTGATTAATCCACAAATGCACCATATTTACAAAAGGGTTGAACTCCCAGTGGTGTACCAAGTCGAAATCCGATGACAAGTCTGAAAGAGTCGTTATCCAATAGAGTCCCAAGTGATGCTACAGAAACATTATTTAATCAACCACCAGATTCTTTCACAGTTACTGCGAGAAGACGAGCCTTACTTTTTAAAGTGTCAGAAGCTGTACTCGGTAAAATACTACTTGCTTATCTAGTAATGGTTTATCCCCTGCCCTCTGGTATTCCATGACTTCAATTTTCATTGTTTGGTCAGTTCTAGATTTCTAAAGAGATTTGCCCTGATCAAAAATACAATCAAATATAGGCTTTCGACATTGTAAGATGATTTCTATCAGATTGAAAACACTGCAAAATGAGGACAGAAATGAAGGCAAAGCGAGTGAATTCCTAATCCTTCTCTGGAAACTGAAGGTGATGCCTGTAACCAAGTTTCGTCTTCGATACGGTTATTAGTGATGAATTCCAGCATCCTCCTTAATACGTCATCGATATTTTGTAATCCCTGTTCGTCATGCCAAGTAGGGCTGCACCTCAGAATATACGACAATTTTGGAATGGCTAATGCATTCCTCAATAAATGGAATACGACATGTGTTGGTAAAATATGTAAATGTCCTGATATGACACGAAGTGATTGTAATTTTTTTTCCAAACAAAATTTTGCGGCATCATCAGATAATGGGCCACCAAGA
>WOGP01008291.1:0-11296 GCA_015342065.1 Leptinotarsa undecemlineata
TGAATTTTTTTTGGTTTGACAAATGTCATACTTTCACATAAATGAGAGAGTTATTGATTAATGTTCAACTTTACATCAGTGTATCAATTTATTGTTCTTCACTCATTTTTACTGTAAGTATAATTCGAAATGTTATTCAATGGCAAAAAAAATTCAAAACTTAATAAATTATAGGCCCTGATGAAGCTTCCCATTGAAAGCGAAAGCTTTGATATTTGTCTGAATCCCCGATACTCCATTTTATTATACATTTCTCCGTGCATTTGTCTTTGTTTCTTCTGGTAACCAAGTGTTGCACATCTTTACACTTGGCTGCACCATATTAATAATGGGCCCAAAGAACGAAACGCGTGTCTATGATTTGCCACTTTCTTGAGTGTTATGATCGATTAATTACTCTTCTTTATGTATATCAAGACAATCGATAACCTTCGTATTCATTCGGTGTGATTATTCCTTCAGCTGAGGGCAACTTCCTTTCGGATTTCCCTCACCGGAGGCTCAGCTCAGGGCACAGCTTTACTTTCCATCACCGACGACCTCTTCAAAGCTGCCGATGAAAGTAAATGAACTTGTTTAGTACTTCTGGACTACAGTAAAGTCTTCGAAAATATTGACTTTGACATCCTATGCGATAAACGCAGCTTTTTCGGTTATTCTGTGAATGCGCCGTCTCTGATTATAAATTATTTATTGAACCGAACTCAAAAAGTTATGGTGAACGGTATCAGCTCAGAGACTCCCTTTGTAACTGAAGGTGCTCCGCAGGGGACTATCCTTGCTCTTTCTCTATTTGGCTTGAATATTTGTGGCTTCCATCAGTCTTTAGAAAAATGCAACATCCATCATTACGCAGATGATACTCAACTGCACTTCTCTTTTCATTTTCCTGACTTTGATTCCGCTCAATACCTCACAGGTCGTGATCTATAGACCATCTTCAGTATTTCATTTGCTCATAAATTGAAGTTAAGTTCCAAAATATCGACAGTAATGATCTTTGGACCAAAAAGATTGGGGAATAATGTTGAAAATAGTCTTCATATTCATATAAATGGTGACGTTCTGCCTTTTGTAACTGAAACAAAGAACTTAATCATGTAGTTTGACTCTGAACTGCGCTTCACAGAATACGTTAGCCATTTGATCCAAAGGGTCTTTTAATATCTTCAGGCAACGTGTGATTTCTAACACGTCAGAGAGTAAGATCTCGTGAGTCCCTAGCTCGCAAAAGTTTCGTCTTCGGAGGGTTGTCATTCGTAGGGGTGCAACAGCTGGTTAAAGAAAAAATAACGTACTTTTACAAACAACATATTTTACTGTTTCCAAATCAACACTTACCAAACCGTTCAAACTGAAATTATGTGAGGTGCTGATCATTTTGAAAGTTTCATAGTGCGATATAGTATTCATGGCCCGGATTATTTCAATATGATTCCCTTCGATTTCACGAATCCAAGGCAATTGCCTTCGTTTTTTCTGCATTCGAAAATACGACCACATATCACCAAACATGAAGAAATCAGGTTGGCTGCATCTAGAGAAACTCAGGACACTTTACCTACTCACAAACACCCAATAAGTCTTGAACACCGGAATGCCATATTATTCAATTGAAAATTGTTTTCTTTCTCAAATATCAACAGCTTTTTCACTAGAAACAAGTTGATTCTGGTCATTCCTGAACACACGTCTTCTGTTTTTACTCGCAGGTTCTTATACAACGCAACTAAATTCTAATATCTCCTGTCCAGTGAATCCTACACATTGAAAAACTCTAACAGAAGACTTAGATAGCATTTATTTGAGTAGTTCACTTTCTTCATGATGACCGTTGCTCATTCATTTACGCAAAAGTTTTGGTGACCGAATAATAATAATTTTTTGAAAATGTGTGTTTGTGCTGTAGTTTCCCTTTATTCATTTCAAATTTCATTTGATTTTTTTTTCTTCTCGAAAGTTGACTTTAAAAACAGCTTCGCTAACATCCAATCAATTCGCCTCAAAATATTGTTTTCGTGTTTTAATTCACCTAGTGGTGGATGAAACATTCGATCAGATTATTATTCAAATATGAAACAAAATCGTATGGGAAAGAAAGTTTTTGGCTTTATACTACTCCATCTTGATACAAAAAAAGGAAAATGTATAGAGTTACTTATTTGCAAATTGATTACTTCTTCCTTTCTTTGGAAGATTCCCTTTTCCTTTTTTTTGTATCGAGATGGAGTAGTAGAAAGCCAAAAACTTTCTTACCCAAAAATATACACTCCTAAAAATATAACCCCTTCAATTCAAAATCGTATGGTTTTTACATTATCGAAATATCTCCATAACAGAACATATTTTTCACATGAGATTTTACTGAAAATGTGGACAGCTAATAAATATATCAACTTTTCATGGTTTTTTAAAGTAAAGTTTCTGAACTGATCGGTATACACGTATACAACTATAATTATGAGAGTGGTAGCGCGCACATGGTAAACAAGAGCCTTTTTAATAGAACTTTTCTGAAATTATTTTGTAAGTAGTCTGATAGGCTAATGCAAAAAAAGTTCATCATAAAATTATTAAAATTATTTGAGAAAATTGATGAATTCTTAAGAATATCAATGTTTTCAGTTGTTGAGTCGCGAAATGAATTTCTTTATCGAATATATATTAGGCATATCAATTTTCTTATATGAATTGAATTTCATAAGGTTTGCACAATTTTATAGTTCAGTAGTTTTTACTATTCATGAAAATTCGAAAGAAGTTTCTAATGAATTCATTGTTGAAATTCTTAGAAACATCAATCATTTATAACGATATTTTTTCATAATAGTCCGCACTGGAAACTCTGGCATGAAATGAATTCATTGAAAACACTTTCCTAACACCAAAACAAAAATTACGTAATTTTTATTCTGGTGTTGGGAAAGTGTTTTTGAAATATCATATGATTTTTCCGATCTCCATCATCTTTGATGAAATTAGATATTCCTTCTTCCAATCAATATTGGTATTCAATATCAATATCATCGGCAGCTTTCACAGTTTCTGTGAATAGCTGTCGATTTACTAAAATAATATAAAATGAACGTAAAACACCTGATTATTTTTTAGAGGATTCACTGACGAAAGCTGGTAATTGGTTCTCATCAAACCAGTAGAACTGATACTCACTGTCTTCCAGCCTCCATTAATTTTTTTCTGGAATAAAAATATTCATTTGTATCATGTGACTATTATTCCCGAGGCTAGCAATGTAATTTGCTCGCCAGGATGTTACAAAAGCTCAGCTTTGCATGGTTGTGAGATGTTAGCGTGAAAGTTTTCCACATTTTTCCGATTGCACGCTTCATTAACGTCAGGAACAGTATTTGTGTTGAAATGAAGCCAGGTTGCATCAGCATCAATAATTCTTGCCACAAATGATGGATTCCACATGACAGTCGTGTTGAACAGACTCGACCAAATTATAAATTTTACTCAATAGGTACACTCTTTCACAGAGCATACGCTCGGAGCGTGTTTGGTATAATTTTTTCAGTAACAAATTACCCAATATCGATGAAAATAATACATTTTCTACTATTCACAGATTATAATAGAGTACTACCGAATAGAATAACCATAAAAATAACCTCGTATCAATGCTCGATTAGGATAACTTCAAAAATTGAAATGAAATTCAAGGAATACATGTAGGCAGTCACCTTAGATGGAATGTGCAGGCAAAAATGCTGATGAAAAAACTGAGAAGATTCCGAAAGAAGAATTCCAAAAACAGCTAGTGACCAGTTCTCATAGTTATTTCGTCTTTTCTATTTCGAATAATATCGTAGATTGAATCAAAATTATTTTCAACGTATTCAAAAACACTTTTTTGTGAGATTTTCACTAGTTTTGCAAAAACGCAACACGTGTTTCATCATACAATGGCTTCTTCAGGCGATATGATTGTTCACTCACTTGAATATATATTATGGTTCATTGACTTCGATCAAAGTCCAAAGTAATTTCATCTGTGTCCATGTAAAAAAATTGAACAAACATAACATATCACTTTCAAGAAGTTTTTCGTAGTCTTGATAAAACTCCTTTCATCATTTTGAAAATATTGAAAAAAACTAATCATAATGTAAAAATAATTTTTATTTCTCTTGTTTCAGGTACATATTCAACTCACTATTGATAAATAGTCGTATACTTGTATATCATCAGGTAAGTGCATACAAATAACTCTAGAGAGTTGATAGTTATACGCATAACGAAGTGAATATAGAATTCGTTGAATATTAAAGTGATTGACAGCTGAAAACTGAATAATTTTCAGTTGGAATGAAGTAATTTGAGAGTTGTTGAATTCATTACTAGATCCCCATTTTATATTAGGATTATATAAGGCCGTGTTAATGAGTCTACTTCAAACTGTAATATCTCAGTGAAAATTAATTCAATTCAATCGAAAATAACGCCATTTAAATGAGTGTACTTTTGCCAATGTAACGTGAGTCGAGCAATTCCGTCAACATAAAAATCGGGTTTCGTGGATTCGATAATGTCGACAAAGGTCATTATTGCCTGGTGTTGATTGACAAAGGTTCTACCGGTGAGAAAGTTATCGAAGTGCTTGAAAAGAATGGTGTTCGGTTGGCAAAAGGCCTGAACAGTTCGATGAGTGAGACGGAACTTTAAGGCTCAATTCGTTCAATTTGCAGATGACAATTTGTGAAACGAGCGGACGAGAGTTCTGGTAAAAAAGAATCGAACGTCATATGGTGACCAGTGAGAGCTGCTCCTGAAGAAATTTTCGATACATTTCGTCAATTTCCGCACAATAGGATTCTGCTGGCCACATTACAGTATCCGTGGTCTTTTTTGAGGAGTTCTCATCTCTGGAAAATGCAGTTTCCATCACACTTTGACGATCCGATCCAAGAAAGGATTGATTTGGTTGCACAAAAGCACCCATTTTTCGAGTCTCTATTAGGGTCCCCAAATTCTCACCCAGAATATATCACGATACAGTGGAGTGAATATTATTTTTACTATTTTTTTTTATAATCATTTTTATAACCGTCCGGAAAAATGTAACTTTCATGCCAGCTCTGGGAATAAACCCATTGGAATCAGAAATAGAGGGATAGATAATCACATAATCAGCTTATAATATGATAGATGAACTATTTTCAGAAAGGTAGGTATACCTAACAATAAATAATAACTTGGAAATATACAGATGTCTAGAAAATTGCAAGGCCTTGAATACTCCCAGAATATTCTGACAGATTATTGAGGGGTATAGCTTTATATCCTTCTTCAAAGTTCCACCGAATTCAAGAAATGAAATTGATTTGAAAAACAAAACAGATTGAAGTAGACACAACAATCGCAGATGGGAAAGCGATATGACACCCTATGTAGGAACAGTAATAATCCAGGTAAATGAGTCTTCAGAAAGTATCACATTTCATACTGATTATAAACATACAAAGAGACAATGTTGTTAGGGAGAGAAGTACACTGAAGTTATCTTAAATTTAACAATTCCATGCCACTATACAAGATTTTTTTAAAGTGGTGCAATATCCAAATAAACATCGAAGGAGAATCAGTTAATTTCATTATATCCAGTAGCAATAAAACAAAATGGAGATCTTAATTTTGATTCAAAATCGAAACATATCAACGGGTTCAAAAACGTATAGTTTAAATACCAGTGCACCAAACAGGAAAACTTTTCCTGTTTGCTGTTTTCCTGTTTTCCTGTGATGCTGAATGCGGGGCATTTTGATTTTTGAAATTGCTGAAACCGGTGTTTGTGTGTTTGAGATGTGTGGTTTTTCATTAATTAGCTTTCGCTACGAAAAACAATCCTGAGAAATCAAACCTGGTGTGAAATAGGTTCAACGAGATATTATTTTCCTAATCTTAATACGTTATCGATTGTCGATAGCCTATTTTAATAGTTACTTTTTTCACGGTGTGTTTACCAATAATTGAATACGCAGTACCATAATTAAACTCACCTCTATTTCACTGTTAATATAACAAAACAATTCAAGTGAAACTTCAATTGAAGAGCCACTGAAGTACTGAGTAGTCTGACCTGATCAAACAATTATGGCCATATTAAAAGGATTTGTAGTGATTCACCGATTTGATCACTGCGAGGATTTTTTTTTCTAGTGACGCAGTAATTTCTTCAGCTCCCAGAAACTCACTAGAGTAGCTTATACCGACTTCTTTTGCGAACATGGAAGAACCGCGAAAAGTGGATGCGTTCTTAGCCACGTCATAGTTGGTTTACAACGATATTATAATCGTTAACCATATTGTTTGTTGCAAAATCATTAAAAATATTAATTGAATGTGAAGTTTATTTTTGATTTCTATATGATATAAATGAAATGACAGTTGCTCTTCAAAATTTTCAAAACTATAAACTATGAAGCAGATATAGTAGGTGAACCTCGCCTATTCATCATATTATGTTTTATAATTTTTTCAATTATTTTTTCTCATTATGATATATGACACCTACTTTCATCACCATTATTATTAAATGAGGTAACAATCGAAATGTACAGTTCGCGTATGAATTTAATTGAACTATGTTGAGGATCTAATTAGAGACCATGGTGTATTGGTGTTTGTATTATAGACATCATCAAATGAAAATGAAAGTTGCGTTCTCCAGCTATCCAGACTGAGTATCAACTCACCTCTGTATTGAAATAAAAAAAACATTACAAAAATCATGGAAAAATGAAGAACTTATTGGTAATACTTACCTTTTGAACTCCACAATTGTGGTACCTTCAGGATATCAAGGTGCTGATTGAAAAACCTCTCATATTCAAACCTTGATCACGAAATATTGGGATAGTTTGGAAGGCAGCCACTAAATTATTCACATATTCTTCCGGAAACTATATTTGATTTACAGGAATGCCTATGGCAAGCTTCAAACTATACTAATTGACATTAAAGCTTGAAACTGCTCACAAAGTTCAAACGTACCCTTATCTAACATGACTATTAGTCAAGGCAAAATGGAGTTCAAAGTATCTGAACGTTTAAAAACCTATGGTTCACTAGACTATTTTCACATTTTGGGAAATGAATAAATAAATTGAAAGAACCCCACTCTACTGTACATAAGATACACACAAATTTACTCACCTTACCACTCCGCTAGCCATCAAACTATAAATTAGTATATTAAAAAGTTTAGCAGCCGAGTGCAATAAAAACTGATATTTTTCTGGTGTCTAGTACGACAGTGGCACTGAGTTCAGGAATCGAAAATAACAATGGAGTATCCTGAATCATCTCAGGGATTTCACGATAGGCTAACCTGTCTTCAAAATGGAACATTACCAAATTCCACTTTGCGGTCGAGGACTCATCAATAGTTGTAACTAATATAATTCAGTTCCTTATCCACTTCTTTATCGACCTGTTTTCAAATTTTCTCTTTATTACTAGTTTTTAAAAAGGATGATTCACCCACAGATTCGCGAAAATAATCAGTATTTCATTTGTGCTTTCAGTATGGATTTCCTTATTACAAGTTGAAAACTTTCTAGACAAGCAGAATGCGGCAGGGTGTTTCAGAATGAAAGTTGATTGGTTTGCACTCTTGAACTCACGCACCTGATATGAATAACAAATACTTTTGACTCATTTTCCAGGATGTTAAAATATGGTACATATCTGTAGAACCGAAGTACAAAGTGATTCTTGAATTAACTTTTGTACAAATTTCTTCGTTATTCAAAAACTGGCTGCAGTAAAATTTTTGTTTGTCATTTATGAAGTAGAAGAAAATAATCAAATATAGGTATTTGGAAAATTCAATTTTCAGGAAAAACGGTATTCCATAAACTATACGGGCTCATTTCTTTGATTTAATAGGGCCATTGAAAATCTTTAAATTTGATGATAATTTTGTTTCACGTTTTCAGAATATTATTCACAAATTTTTCAGCTTCATAATTGGATTGGGTGAAAAGTGATATTTAAACATTCTAATCTGTTTTGTGCTGATTACCTAGAATCAGATTGAAGATTGAACAGAATCAGTCTTGACCCGTTTGTCCTCCTGATAAACACCAGTCGAAAGGGTGAGGGATCCAGGCTCCAACCTGTTTAAACCAAGATGGCTGTCGGAGAACAAAGTAGTAATTTGGTATGGAGTCTTTTAATTTTTATTTTTAATTTCTTGTTAATAATTTCTTTTACTTTCATCTTGTGTTGATAGTTCAATACCTTTTTTTTTATTTTTGGGTTGTTGTTTGTATTTTATTTCATTGTAATTTCAGTTTTTGGCTTGATATCATTGTTATTTTTCAGCTGATCTTTTTGATTTTGCACAGATTTTTTCAGGGATTTCAAATCAGTTCATATCATATTAGATAATGAGGATTTAAACTAATGAAATGCACTACGAAACATTGTCAACCACCTTCATTTCACTGTACATTTCTCCAGGCCATTTCACTGTACATTCCTCCACTCGCTTGCGACTGGAGAAATGTACAGTGAAATGGATTATCGAGGTCTCTCAGTCAAAAATCAAAATCAGAACTCTGCTTTACTTTGCCAAGCTTCCGCTTCTAACGGGAAGCTCCTTCAGGGCAGTAAAAATTCAATACATGTTTGTCTTTCTTTTCATCAATTCATATGTTCAAGTAATTGGTTTTCACTCATTTTTACCGCCCTGGAGAAGCTTCTCATCAGAAGCGAAAGCTTGGCAAAGTAAAGCAGAATTTTGATTTTTGACAGAGAGGCCTCGATAATCCATTCAAATACATATGCTAAATATTGATTGATTGAGTACACATTGTTCATTTCAATCATCTGATTCTTCAGTTCCCAAATTCAAATATTCAAACGATACTCTGGATTTGATATTTGAAAATGAGGTTAGACAACTTTGGCTTTCAAAGTTATAAAGAAATAGGTGAGTTTACACTAGGATGAAAATATAAATTGAAAGAGGTATATTTTTAGATGAGATTAATTCTTGGGAAAAAATATTTTGGTTCCTACTTCTTTATACCAAAAAGAAAAACGTGAGAATCTTTGAAAGAGAAGAGAAAAGCAATCCATATCGAAAAGTTACCCTATACAAAGATGTGTAGATCAAGCAAAGAAATAACTTTCAGACACGAACAGGAAAAAACCCCTCTTGAATCATCTAGTTTCATTTAAACATTAAGATATATTTCTACTGAAGATCGAGAAAGCTTCTGTACTCGATTGAAAAAGTCTCAGTTTCTTATAATTAGTTATCAACGATCACCTTCACTGAGAAATTTGCTTCTTCTATATATTCTGTACAATTCATCAGACGCTTCGAAATAGCTAGTCACCACTAATGTCGATAATGTTTACAATAATGAGAACTTGTAAACTTCCGGGAAGTAGAGAATATCCGGGAAGTCGTTGTGAAATTGTGTTTCACTGTAATCCTCAACTTCAGAGTTGTTGTGAATGTATATTATTGTGAATGCAAATATTTCTGAATACGAAGATAATGTGAATTTCAAGAAATTTGCAAAAAAAAGGATTTAACTTATACCGCATTCCCCATGCGATGTATTGTGACGATGCAAGATTTTTGAAGGATTAGCAAATTTAGAATTTTAGTGTCAAATGATTATTCACTACAGTGTACACATATCTTTTTTTTTCTTTTATCGTCATTTGTAATTTGGCAAATTTCTGCGGGCATATAGAAAGGGCAATTAGAGCAACATCTCTACTTGAGGGTTGATTCTTTCAGTTTGTTCCTGGAAGAAATTTCTGTGTATGCTCTACATAATTTCACAAATAGTTTTCATTGTAGTTAGTCTATTACTTTCTGCAGAATTTTCTCCCATTTTTTGTTCAGCGATGGAGAAGTAGAATGACAAAAAAATTTTTTTTTAAACTAATCCCTTCAGAAATATTCCTTTTTCGAATAAAATACAATTCCCATAGCTAAATGCATGTGTATTAGTATTATTATCTTGATAAGTGCAGATGTGTCTCTTAGTAAAGACAAGCCCGTAAAAGCCATTGAATGGAGAAACACGAAAGTAGTAAGTGCTTTTTTCTGAAATGTTATCCAAAGAGATACTAATGGGGTGAAAAGACAAATGTCGTGTCCGAAACGTCGAAGTACAACATTGAAGAGGATAGCATTTCATGTTGATTACAATTTGCAGATGAGGTTTGAATGGCAGAAGAATTTGGGTCTACGTGGTATTAAAGAGACGTAGGATTTAGCCAAATTTGTTTTAGAAACAGTGAATATTTCATATCCCTTGCAGTAACTATATTTACCATTCTTTCGCTTCAGTAGGATTCAATATAGAAAACCTCATCTCATAAAAATTGATTCTGGAACTGAAAATGAAGACTATGAGGTAGTCAGAATGTGAAATTTTATGTTAGTCCAGGACGAACCATTGAACAGAATAGAACAAAGATGGTGAAAGTGCGATGAAAGACATGTGCTGTGAAAATTTTCCTACAATTAGAAAACATCAAAATCTATATGAAACATCACTAGAATTGAAAAATATTACTGGAATGATCATTATCAATTCAATGAATGCTAAAATTTACATACAATTCATCAATTCAGAAGAGAGGGAGATGAGAATTTCACTTGTAAAATTTCAAAAATATCAATATACTTTTGAATAGTGCATATTTTCATCAATATCAAGCAGAACGACATAAATTTCACCCTCACCCTTGATTTTATTGTGAACCTACGAATTTGTAGGTACGTATGTAACAGATACCAGACGGATATTCAGACGGTTCACTCCCTCTGAAATGATCTTTCCCATACTGATAAGGAGCTAGCACTCCGAAACCGGTCTATCGGTGGACGTTTCCATATATGATGTTACTCGCGACGAAAGTGAAACAAGTCTTCCTGAGTAAATCTTTATAGCGATACATTGTATGATTTCAATGAAAAAAGCTATTTGAAACTCACACCAGTTCGTCCCAATGAATATTGAAATGACGAACGACTGAAAACATTTTTTTCACATAATGGATTGGACTGCAGATGGACTGTAGATTTCACAGATTTCCACAAAAATGTATGTGTCGGTTTGGAAAATTGCCATAGTGACAGCATTGAATCGGACCCTCATAATGAGAAAACATCCGTTGAAAAGTCATCTGGGGTTATTCAAACAGATAAATAGGCAGATAAATAATAGACTTTCTTTCAGTTTGTGTCTGAAAGTTACTTCTTTGCATGATCTACACATCCATGTATAGAGTTACTTAT
>WOGP01008292.1:0-11295 GCA_015342065.1 Leptinotarsa undecemlineata
AATTTAGCCAAACCTCAACAAAGTTAGTGCTTTATGCCTAACTCATCTTTCCAACGCATTTTTTATCACCAATTGCAGTTCTAAATACAACTTATTTCGCAAAAATTTAAAACACTAGACAAAATTATGCCAAAAATGATGCAAAGTTGATACAGTTTTTAAAAACAGATAAATATTTCACTTTATTTCTACTTTTTGCGAAATAGCTTTCAGTTCTATATGCAGGAATTCATTGTTTGATGTTGGTCCTAGGATAGAAAGTCCTCAAAGGGGTGTAAAGTGTAAATATCAGTTTTTTGTTTTTTGTGAAAAAAAGGTTTTGTCTTTCTACTTCTATACAAAGATGTGTAGATCATGCAAAAATTAATCCCCCCCAAAAATATACACATTCAATTTGAAGTTTATTGTATTGGTTTGAAAATGTCCATATAGGACGAAACTATGGTAACGTTAGTGTGTATAAGAACATAGTGGTATAAGAACATATAATATTTTATTTTTTTTGGTGATATAGTCATCTATTTTTTCTTGCATTAAACCTGCCTGTATTTGAGTTATTCAATTAGTTGTGGAAATGTAACATATTTTTTACGCAATTTGTCTTGAAGATACAACAAAAAGTTCGATTTTGGAAATGCCCCTACACTTCTAACTTAAAAAATAGGAAAGTGTTCAATAGGAAGCTGTTGAAATTTCATGATATTCTACTCATAAGTTTGTGAGTTGACACAACTTTTGATATTTCAAAAACAATGAATCAAATACAATTTCGTGTTTAATTTTACACTGCATCCTGATGGGAAAAATGAAGCAATGGCTTGAAAAGTGTTATAAGGACTCCGCTCTATCAGAAACAATAATCAAAACGTTGGTTTGCTGACTTTAAACGTGGTTGTAGAGAAAACGATGATGCAGAACGCAGTGTACGTCCGCCAAATGAGGCAGTGGTCACCAGAAAACTTAAAAAAATCCACAAAATCGTTTTGAATAATCGAAAAATGAAATTGCGTGAGTTAGCTGACATTATTAATATACAGTGCATTTCTTGAATGTTCCTTTCCGGGTCAACTCAAAAAATTGAAATTTGGGATAATGAAATTAATACATGAAGTGAAATTGACAGATGAAATTTTCAAGATGGCGACTGGGCGCCATCTGGGAAAAAAATTAAATAGAAAGGGCGGTCTTGTGACACATAATTTTGAAGCTCCTGACGAATACTTTACAACCCTAGAATATGAAGTCAATATCTCCATCTACTAGAAAATGGCGGATCATTTAATAATTTCCTGAAGACAAACACATTAATTTCGACAAATTGATGGATGTAGCCGTTACTACAACCCGATAAGGTTTGTCAAGTTATTTTTTGTTCATAAAAACGACAAAAAATGTCAGTACGACTTTACTAGTAGAAAGGTACCACGTCATCACGTCAACAATCTCTAAAATGGTCAATTGTCGTCCATTTGAAGCAAAAATTGAATCGATTTTTATTTACGGTGCGACGCCTAACTTTCACGAGACCGAAAGGACAGCAAGTGCAAATAATTGGTGAGATGGTAGTAAATCCTGAACAGTCTACATATTCCGTCGCGAATGTTTGTGAGCTGTCTCCTTCTACTGTATGGAGACTTTTGAAGAGGAATAGGTATCATCCATACAAAATTGAAATGGTACACCAATTAACTGAAGATGATTGCAAGGCATCCTACCTATCTCCACAATATTTGTTTTAGTGGCGAATGTACACTTTTTTAAACGGAAATGTTCACAGATTGAATTGCCGTTATTGGAGTGACACCAACCCTCAGGTTTTCTGGGAAACACATACCCACTCCCCCACCATCACCCATTCCCCCACTCCTCGGTGACTATCACCCAAGCAACTTGAATTGGGAAAGTTGTAAGTGTAATTTCATATGGAATTCAGCCATGTCAATTTTAGCTACCTAACTTTCGATTTTGGCGCCTTCTTGCAGGAAAAAACTGTTCCGTATTCCAAATTATGATACTTCATTCGCAAGCTAATTTGACATAAATTCGGCGATAATGCATTATGGAATTCTTTTAGGGGAAAAACAAGATGGCGGCTTCACAATGGCGGACAAGATTTGTAATTATGGTTCGATTTGATTCATAATTGATAAATGGTGATTTTTCAGGGTCGGAAATTACGAATTATTTCTCAGTGCAAAAAATCAAGATGGGGGCTCCAAAATGGCGGACAAAATTTGTAATTATGGTTCGATTTAACTCGACACCGAGAACGAATTCTTTAAAAGACATGTGTTGTGAACATAATGCAAAAACACGTCAATTTTAAATCCAAGGGGGACAAATCTTATCGTTACCTCAACTGTCAAACTTCTCTCCCCACCCCTTGGTTACCCGTACAATTTGATTAGGGAGAGTACTAAGTGTGACACAGCATTGAAAAGGTAATAACATAAGAAATTCACACACGTGAGCGTTCGTTGGTTAATGTTTCATTTAGGCGCTCTATTGCAGGAAAAACAACTGTTTCGTTTTTCAACTCACATTCTATTTGGAAGTTAATGTGAACAATTCACAAAAAAAACAACAATTGAAAAAATTACATAATTCAATAATCGCAAACTACTTTAATTCACAGTAGATGCTCAAAGTTTTTGCCATGAACTGCCATAAATGAGTAAAAGTTATTCTCGAAACGCCGTCTGACGTTTTTGAGCATTTCTGAAGTTATTTGATGACATTTTTACCTCTGGAATAACAATTGACTTACTACGCCTATGTATTTCTATAATAAAAAACTTTGGATTCAGAATTGACGTGTTTTTGCATTATATTCACAACACATGTGTTTTGAAGAATTCGTTTTCGGTTTTGGGTTGAATAGAACCATAATTACAAATGTTGTCCGCCATTTTGGAGACTCCATCTTGATTTTTTGCACTGAAAAACAATTTATAATTTCTGACCCTGAAAAACCACCATTTATCAATTTTGAATCAAATCGTACCATAATTCCAAATCTTGTCTGCCATTGTGAAGTCGCCATCTTGTTTTTCCCCTAGAAAACTCCATAATGCATTGTCACCGAATTTATGTCAAATTAGTTTGCGAATGAAATATCATAATTTGGAATGCGGAACAATTATTTTCCCGCAAGAAGGTGCTAAAATTGACATGGCTGAATTCCTTATGAAATTACCTTTTTAACGATATGTCACTTCTTTTCCTATTCAAATTGTTTGGTTGATAGTCACCGAGGGGTGGAGGAAGAGGTATGACAGTTGAGGTTATGTTAGGAAGACATCCCGCTTGGATTACAAACCGACGTGTTTTCAGAACACATGTATTTTAAAAATTTCAATCTGTTTCGTTTTTGGTGCCCCACCCTGTATAGCATTATTGGAGCGTTTGAAGCCCGAAATTACAAAGACCTCCCAGCCACTACTGGCTGTTCGCAGATCTCAAAAAAATGCTCATCGGTAAGAAATTTCGCTCGAATGAAGAGTTTATTTTTGAAACTGAGGCCTATTTTGAAGCAAAAGATAAATGGTTCTACAAAAGTTGTATTGAAATGTTAGAGCGGCGCTGGAATGATTGTGTGGCTCTTGATGGAGATTACTTTGATTAATAAAGACAATTTTGAGCAAAAAAAACCCGGTTTCTTTCTTAGGCCCGGGACTTTTCAGCCCATGTAAGTACAGTTGCGACACGGTTTAGTAAAACAATATAAGCGAATGAATGTCATTACGAACTGTCATCGATGACAGGAGAAGAATTAACTCATTTTTTACAAAAGGTCGTAATTTTATGAATGAACTGAGCGCTTTATCTTTCAATGTTATTAAGATTGGTGCTGAAGAGGCAATAAGGCAAGTGTATTATTCCGAAACATCGATATCCGCTTTTGAGGATGACAGTGTTTCATGTAAGTGAAATGTTTCCTGTTTCATATACTTTATTATGTGTAATCCTCTGAATGATATCTGATCGAATCCCATAACGAATATAAGAGTCGTTGTTTCGAAAGTATTTTTCTTTGTGTAATTCAATGAATGTAGTTGTTTCGAGAGGGATTTTTCTAATAGTTTGTGTATGAAAGTTACCTCTCTGCTCATCTTTGTAAAGAATTTATTCTGGAATTGATTGCTTTCTTTCTTCCTTTGCAAGATTCATTCCCATAAGTTGATCCGTCCTGAAAATATCCCACTTTAAATTATGTATGTCTGTCTGTTCAAAATCTGTTTTTTCGATAATCAGCTGTCGCCTCTATACGAACGACAACTCTTAGAAGTTGAGAAATTTGAACGAGCTAAGGATCAACGAAGTCTTACCTTTTGACATGTGATTCCTAACACGGTTGCAGAATCATTCCAGCTTCAGCCAGATAAATTATCTCGAGAACAATATCTGGTCAAGGCGGGAATCGAACCCAAGGCCTTCCGATCGTGAGTCGAGCGCACCACCACCGCGGCCAACTCCACAATTACACAGCCAAAGAATTATTGCACTAAATAAAAATAAAGTTTATATAATCTTTGAAGCTGGGAAACTGAAATGTTTCTAAAATTTCAGTAGTTACAGTTTTTCTAATATACAGTGTAGTTCATTAACATTTGTACAGTCGATTTTAAAATTGGATTGATAATTATGAATTATTATGTACCTACCACAAACATATCAACATATTTTTCTTAAGTATTTAAGTTTTAACTTCATTCCACCCCGGTTACTGCTCTTCTGATACATAAATTACCATTTTCGTAAGATTCATTCCACCAGAATTTCATCAAAGTCCTATAATCAAAATACACAACAAATATTAAACAGAAAACTGTGTAGTTAATAATCTTTTAAATTTTGAAATAAATCACTGATAAAATATCAAAATACGAAATTTTCCACTTATTATTCAAATAACAATGAAATAACCTCTCTATTTCATAATTAACTTGAGAGAATTATTCAAATGATTTGTTGACAGATGAGTGATTACCATTAAGAAAGTGCTTTCCCTTACAGGATCGAAAAACCGTTATAGAAGGCAAATTATTGAGTACATTCCTTCAGTTTTTAGCGAACGTATAAAGCGAATGAATGAAATCAAGCACAAAGGCACTTACGATCTTAAGCAGACGTAAATTTACAGTTCATCAAACGCCAATCCTCGTCACATCATTTCAAAATCTCCATATTCTTACGGGATTTACTCAACACCCATCGATTCTGTACTCAGTTCTTCTATTCACATTTCCTGTCTACGCAGGCATCGATGCAGAATAAAGTTCATCCTATCTCGCAAAGACGTGACAAAACTACTTCCTACAATGAAGGATTCAAGCGTCCATACATAAAATACAGAATGAAAACATTCCTGATCGACGATTGGATTTTAGTTCGGGTGGAACTTTACATTTGTGATTTCTACACCCTGCGGGTAAACAATTGATGTGGCAAAAAGGAAACACAACTGTCATCGTAACGCTCATTCAATCAGCCTTTTTTCTGAGAATAGTACAGCAAAGTCACGAGAGGCAGCATTAGTAGTAGGGACATTTATTAATATATTATATAAAAATATAAATCTGATATAAAAAATTATTTTGTGCTAGTATAATATCAACAAGGCATTGCTGTTTTGCGACTTGTACGTCAGATAATCGATATCCGGAAGAAAACGTGTTTTATACCATTTATAAAACCTCATGTTAATGAGGTTAGATGTAAGAAATGGATACATGCTTCGAGGAGAGTGGATTTAACAGCGCAAAAAATAAATAAATATTCATATGTATGCTATGAACATGAAATAAATAGTGTATTTATCATATTTTATTACCATTGATAAGAATGAGGTATAACCTCAATCGTTTTTTAAATTATACTCGTTTATTATATTTAATTAAATTTATTTCATTGCAATCTATATTTGATTTATATTCCACTCGGAAAGAAATCTGAAATTCATAATTATTTTAAATTTCTGTATACTAACCTGTATATTAATTCACTTTTTTTCCAGGTACTTTTAAATTACAGCTTGCAAGCCAACGTTTTAATGTTACATTGTTATCCTTTACAGTGGCAAATTTTAGTTTTGCTCCAGAAACGTTTTCTTTTGTTAAAAACATTTTTTTAAATTTTACTTTACCATATGTGTATATGAGTATTAGGCAGTTTTGTCCCTATCGAACTACTAGCGCCGCTAGTGAGTGATTTTTCGTACTTCAGGAAAAAGGTTCATTGAATTTGGTTTTTCCTATTTGAGAAATCAAGTACGAGATCTGTTCAAAAAATGAGTTAAATTTTCAAACTTCGCGAGCCTTTTACATTCGATTACCTTTTTTATGTTAGTACACTCGTCTAAAACATTTCATGGTTAAAATTAATTAGCATATTCAGTTTGTTGGTCCGAGTAATAAGATTTGTTTTGCGTGTCTGACAATGTTCTGCTACCAATAAAAAAAGATCAAAGAATCTGCATCAAATTTTGTGTAACAAATGAAACGGTGATTGTACTCTGACTCAGAAAAACTTTTAAGTGCTACCAGCTTTCCGCAAAAGATCGAGAAGATGTGAATGACGACGTTTAACCTGGACGTCCAAGCATATCAACCATCGATAAAAATGTTGAGAAAGGAAAAAAATTGTTATGGAGAATCATCGAATCACTATTAGAGAAGTTGCTGGGGATGTCAGAATTTAGGATGGCTCATGCTTTGCAATTCTTTTCGGGCTTGAACAGTCTGGCAACGAAGTTCACTCCGAAATTGCTGAACTTTTACACAAAAAAAACTGTCGCATTGGAATCGCTCACAAACTGTTGAATGGCGTTAACGGCAATCCAGATTTTCCTAAAAGGGCCATAACTGGTGACAAATCATGGGTTTACGGTTATGACCTCGAAACCAAGGTCCAATCTTATCAATGGAAGAGCCCAGGAAAGCCAATACAAAAAAGGCACGCTAAGTTCGACTAAATGTCAAGGTTTTGCTCACTGTTTTCTTCAATTATCATGGTGTGGTGCATTAGGAGTTCTTGCCAAAAAGTATCACTTTTGGTACTTTTTGATAAAAAAGGGTATAGAATTGCATCACACCGAGAAGGGATTAACAATTTTTTTTATCGTATGGAAAGGGGGTCTTGTGTAACTCGTTTGATAGGTATTTCAATTCTCTATCCGATAATTGTTATGCACTGTTTGGAATCTCTGGTGTAGTAATGAATATTACTGGAGTACCAAACCGTTATTTTTAACACCTCGATATGCGTTTCAATCACTAAGTGATCATCTTCAAGAGGAAGATTAGACATAATCTTTCTTTAAAATTTCCTCTTGAACATGATCACTTGGTGATTGAAACACGTGTCGAGGTGTTGAAAATAATGGTTTGGTGTTGGGATAATACTCCAGTAATATTCTCTATCTGATACTTCTTCGTCGTTGGAAATCGCATTAGCGGTTCTCTAGTGATTAATAGTTTCATATTCGTTTTAAAAACCTGTAAAATATCATGATTTCAAGAAAATATTGAAAACTCACCTCACTTCATTCAAATGAATATGACAATATTGCATGCAGTACACAAAATTTTTTTCCCATATTTTGAAATGTTTCCTGTTTAATATTGTTGCAAGCACCGTTTTTTCTATCCACAAGATCTAAAATGAATTGTGGTTATGTTTTGTATACTCCAGATGTCACGTATTCCCCCAAAACATCTAGAGGTGTCATATCAGTTAATTTAGCTGGCTCTCCTAAGGGATCACGTTTGCCTGTCTACCGGTTTGGTGAATTGTCAAACTCGAATAAGTCATTAACTAATATTAGGTTTCTGCAAGATGAGGTAGGTACCTCTTTATTACGACGAGCTGGTTTGAGAGTGTTTGGAGTGTTTGGTTATGATATCTTAAGGTTTTTGTGAAGGTTTGGTGGAATCTGAAGTTTATGTTACAGAACAGCCGTCTTCTACAGAGCCTATGCTCAGAATAAGAGGTGCTCCTAAAGAAATTACCCTAAAAACATTTCATAATGAATTTGTAAATCAACTTCAAGATTTTTTTCATGCTGACACGAAGAACAAAAATTAGATGTTACGAAATGACACCGCGAGGGCTTCTAAATGTATGACAATTGTTAGAAGATAACCTGTGTGATTGTATAGAGTAGGAAAATTATTGTATTTAAAAGCTCCCCTCAGGAGTGATTCCATTTCCGAAAGCAAATCAGTAATGGAATAGAAATCATAGGCTTTTTTAAATGATGTTTACAAAAGTCTACACCATACTGACTGTTTTTTAACTGCACCCATTATAAGACTTTCAAGGTTGACTGAATTAAACAAATTTCGATTCTCATTGAAAGAAATTGATGATTTCCGCTTGGGAAGCGTCAGTCATTCGTTCTACTCATTCGATCACCCGATGTGTGGTTCGATCTCAAATGTGGGACGATCGATGTTCACTGCGTTCAACTTTTTCTAGAAATTGCATACCGAAAGGTGAGACCTTAGGTTGTATAAGTTTCGACTTCTGATGGTTGTCGTTTCGAAGAGGCCACAGTTGGTTGACGAAAAACTTATTAAAAAAAATCAGCGAACATCATGAAATATTTGGTATGCTCTTGAATGATCTTCATCATTGAAAAAATACGATCGAAAAATATTGTGATTCTCGGGCTGTTGCTCTTCAATCCACTTTTTGGTATGTCCTTGAGCTCTCCTCAATTGTCGCAAAACGCCATCCTTTTATGCGTCTCTTCAATCCTGGGAACAAAAAAATCGCAGGGGTGAAAATCCTGGGAATACGGTGGCTGAGGCATGATTATGATATTTTTGGCCAAAAAATTACGAACAAGCAATGACGAGTGATCAGGTGCATTATTGTGATGCGAAAGCCATGACTTGTTTTTCCACGATACCAGACGTTTTCTTCGTATTGCTTCTTGAAATCGGCATGTCACCTCAACATTATACTGCTTATTAAGCGTACGACTATGTGGCAAGAACTTCTGAAGCACGGTAATCGTAGAAAACAGCGAGAAAAACATTGACGTTTGATCGAACTTTTGACGTGCTTTTTTTTTATCTTGGCCAGTTATGACCTTTACAAGTAAATCTGGATCACCGATAACGTCATTCAACAATTCCTGAGCGATACCCTGGCGACGGTTTTTATTGGTCAAAATTTGGCACTTTTGGAATGAACTTCGCCGCTACATGCTTCATGCCCAAAATTTCCAAAATGATTGCATTGCATGAACCAACCGATATGCCAACATCCTCATCAACTTTTCGAATATAGAGATTCGACGATTATCCATAACAATTTTCTTTACTTTCTCAATATTTTTATCGGTTGTTGATATGCTGGGGTGTCTAGGGCGATCGTCGTCATTCACATCTCAATCTTTTATGAAAAGCGTTTACCACTTGTGAACATTTTTGTAACTTAAAGTATAATCACTGTCTGCCACTGTCAACATTTCAAGTGTTTTGATCACCTAATTTCATTCTTCAGACACAATTTGATACATATTCTTGTAACTTTCATGCCTCCCCCCAATAAACCAAACAGGCTTAATAAAAGCCAAGTGGAATAAATTCATTATTTCAGTTACTGTATATACTCAAAAAAACCCAAAACACGTCAAATGTGAATTATAATTTGACATTCCTCAACGTAAAAATGACCCCCTACTTTCAATCCCCTTCGAATGTCAGGTACCAACCTCAATTTTTTAAATGGGAAGTATATATTTGTGATATATCGTTTGAAAGTTTTCTTCAATCTCTATTCAAAAAAAAAGTTATCGCTTTCAAGTTGATTGCAACAGTTAAGATAAAATAAATTAAAATCATGTGGTTACCGAAATTCGATAAAATATACTCAAAAACTAAAATGTAATGTCAAACGCAATGAAATGTAGAATACGAAAAAGAACTAAGGATGTTAACGAAGTAGATGTCTTCTAACATTATTTAACATACCAGGCGTGACCAGGCGTAAGCGTTATTCGTTCTGTTGGGTCATTCAGATCTGAATGTTTAGTTTGGTTCACATTGCTCTTTACATATCCCCACAAAAAAGAATCTACCTGGAATGACATCATTTTGAAGTAGTGCCAAATAATTATCGCCACTCAAGTTGCCCTCAACCAATGATATGATTTGCTACATTCCCCGCCCAAAAATGTATCTCTTGAGGGTATTGATTGTGTTCTCTCATCCACTGAAAATTTTCTGTTGACCAGTAGCGGTAATTTTGCTGATTGGCATGAACGTTAAGAGACAAAGTTCATTCATCAGAAAACATAAAGTATTCTAATCGTGTGTTTAAATATGTTTGAAATATGTTTTTCCGTTAACCAGCTATCACACCCCTACGAACGATAACCCTCAGAAGTCGAAACTTGTGCGAGCTAAGGACTAACAAGGTCTTACCTTTTAACGTATGATTCCTAATACGGGTTGGACGATAGCAAGTGAAAATCGAGCGTTCAGCCTGGGGCTTGAACCATCGATCCCCGGCAGAACGCTCGATTTTCACTTGTTGTCGTTCTTGTAATGGATGCCTGTCTATCGATGTACCTAAGTGGTACCTAAAAAACCTAAAAAAATATAATACATATTTTTATCGAGTACAATTTATTTTGCTAAGAGATGAAGTCAAACTACAAATTAATGAAGCTTATAAAAAGTTCATTGATGAGAGCGAAAACAATATACACCGAAATTCAAGTACTTTTTGGAATTTTATTAAGATTAAAAAGTTCAATTCTAAAATTCCCGTCATTATGAATGATGACAATAACTTTTATTCCAAACCTCAGGAAATCGTCGACGCTTTTGCGAATTATTTTAAAAGTATATACATCATATCGGATATCTCCCTGTGTGGTATGCTCGATAACTTTCCAAACAATTTCCGGGTATACATATATTAATGAGATAGATATTATTAAGCCCACTCAGAAATTTAAAAACAAACTAGTTGTTGGACTGGACCACATAGCGAGTTTTCTAGTAAAAGATTGTATCCACCCTTCATTAGGCCCTTTGCTTCACATCTTCAAACTTTCACTGAAAACATCTACTGTATTCAAAAAAACACTTTATTGTGTGATTTTCATATGTCAAGTGAAAATCACACAATAATAAAGTGTTTTTTGAATAAATTATCATGGATTTTCATCAAGTATCATAAGTATCTTGAAGAAAGGGGACGCAACTTTTATAAAAAATTACAGGTCTATTTCCATATTAAGCAATTTCTCGAAACTTTTCGAAATAATTCTATACG
>WOGP01008293.1:0-11295 GCA_015342065.1 Leptinotarsa undecemlineata
GAATGAGTCATCACCCGAAGACGATTGAGGATACTAACAATTGAAACGTCCTGAAGTAACTTGGCTTGAAATCTTTCAATTTTTATTTAATTTTTTATTATTTAATTTTCATTTTATTGTAATTTCATTTCACAGCTATTCATTTCAATTTCATTGATTCTTTGAAGGATTTCAAATCATTTTATATAATATTAGACAATGGAAATCCGAACTGGTGCGGAATTCACCGGCATGTGTTGAATTTAATATAAACAAATCTGAAAAGTTTGTAAAATTATGCTGGAAAACATTCTTAAGGTTTCGACACCACGGAGTTCGTAAGTTTGGGATATTTTTCAAGTTCAAACTTTTATCTTCAAGTGAAATCTATTTGCTTCCTATTTATTGAGTGAAAATCCCTACATTCGTTATAATTTCTCAGCAGGTAATATCAATAAACATTTTTGTAGCATTTACTGTACCAAACAAGATATTTTTGTTTAAAGAATAATTTTATAAATTTCACATTTTAACCACTCTTTTCAGTGTTGCTGATTGGCAACAGCGGTTATAGACCAGTCGAGAAGTTTGTTTCCTTTTCGCAATGCTATATGCCACAAATATTTCTGACATTATTCTCTTATTCTGATGTGATATGTAATCCATGATACAGTTACATGCAAAAACATGTATATGTTCAATGCACATAATTTGATAGTTGCGCTAGAGAAAAGCATTACAAAATGATAACTTGATACCAAAGAAAAAGCTCGACAGCTGGACCTGAAAATGTGTCCCAAGAGTACCAAGTGATAACTGACAACGTTTTTCTGCCACCACTTCAACTGCAGTTGGGATTCATGAAAAACAAGAACCAGAACGATGGTGGATTTCAATATCTCAAAAAGAAATTTTCTCGAATTAATAACGTGAAATTGAAAGAATGAGTTCTTTGTGGGTCCGCAAATAGAAAGGCTTATAATGGATGAAGCTTTCGATTCAAAGTTGAACAAAACAGAAAAAAGAACTTGGAAGGCTTTTATCGAAGTCTGTCTTGATTTCTTTGGTGATACAAAAGCTGTCAACTACCGACAAATCAATACATAACTTGTTTACGATTATAAAGCTCAAAGATGCAATATGTCAGTCAAAATTCAATAAGATAATCAGCCATCGATTAACACTATACGTGATTACTCAGTCGTCCTGATGAATCTTACTTTGAAAATATTGCTCTACATCTCATTGAAGATGAAAATACCGTCGAAATTTCGAAAACAAAGAAATCGAAAGTTGGCCGGTAAAAATTCGTCATCTGGTGTGCGAAAAAGAAAGAGTCAGTCACAAAAAAGTAAAAAAAGGTATCAGAGACAGAAGCAGATACAATGATGCACCAAAGATCGTTGATTGAATATATGTTTGAGAGTGTATCTCTCTGAAAAATATACCTTTTTGGTCGTCCCAGCTTTTGTTCGAAATACGCTATTTCCTTCCTTTCTTCAGGTGTTATGTCTTCTAATGAAATTATATCCAGTGGGGCATGTATCGGTCCTGGAGGTGATCCCGAAGCTTCTTGTGTGAAGAGTACAGCACATGTACAAGTAAGCAACAGAAAAACCTGAAATGAAATTCATGAAATGCATCTTGAATTATTACACATTATAATTGATAGTGGAATTGAATGAAAAATCGCTTTTGAATAAAATCTAATCTTTTTAATGATTGAATGAATACTATTAGGGATATTTGGTTACGGATGATCGAAACATTCATCAAGAAATTTCGTCAACCACATTCATAAATAGAAAAACATCATTTTTTATCAATATATGTTTATATCTATGTAGTAAGTAGTTCATTACGGGCAAAAATCACTTCATCTTCAAATTTATAATCAGGGTTTTTGTCTTGGTAGTCAATTATCGTACTAGAAAATATATGTTGTAGCCGTCTTCAGTTTTCGCAATATAAATGATTTACTGAATGGTACTAGTTCGTATTTTGCTCGTGTGAATTCTATAGATTTGGAACATCAATTTGTATGTTCTGAGAATTCAGACAAACAATTATTGAAGATATGAATGATTTCTTTGTAACGGGGCTGAGATGTCAAAAAATCCTTTTATTTTTTTCTTTTTTTTTATCAGAAATATTCGAAGAAAGTCAATTGATACATTATTCCCCATACTATATTGAAATTTGTAGAGTGACAATGTAGAACAAAAAAAAGAATCGAAAAACCCCCAATGCAATAAAGTAATGTGTGGCAACCCAAGAATTCACTCAAACAAAAACCTCTGTGATGACGCAAAACTCTTTAACATTTACCAATTTAACTTGGAAATCATTCTGATTGAGTAGTAAAAAAATAAGGCAAAATTAGTTCCATCAAAACTTGATCACCAGACAAGGAAGATATAAAGGCAAATCCAATGTGTTAGAGTCAAAAATCAAAAATGTGAAAGGATGAATATCTTACAATTATTCAGAATATCCTAATTTCTTGTAAAAAAAAATACTATAATTTTTTCTAACATAAAGTTGAAGAATGGAAACTTCTGAAATTTCGTATAGTTAACAACATTTTCTGAAAATAAAGTACAACAGTTTAAACACATGTATACATGTATCAGAATTCATACCATGAAATATTGTATCTGGACATTTTATTCTTTTGACATCTGTCAAAATAAATTCAGATATTTCCAATCGAGCCGTTTTTACAAAAAATTTCAAATGTTCTAAATCATTACCTATTACGAGAAAGCTCAATATATAGAAGCTTTTCCTTTGAATTTATGTAAGTATTTTATTGGTTCTTATTACGTAATAAGTTTCAGGGATGAACTTTATAGTTTGCCACTTTTTACACTTCACCAGATTCTATACTGATTTATATTCATTAATTTTTTGGATTGTGAAAACTATTTTTGGAAGCCAACAATAATGTGATTACAAGGATATTTCGATGAGATAATTCAACACCTGTTTTGAATAATGGCGGAGCCATTACGGAAAACAAAATCCCGGCTGGTAGGCAGTGATTGAATAGAATTGGTAGCACCAAACGTCTGCTACTGCGGCATACAACATCGGTGATATGTATGTGCGTTGAAGTCAACGATGTCTGACGCAGTAGTAGACGAAACATTTAGTACAAAGCTCATTGGATCTTGACCTACCAATCCGGATTTTTTGTTTCCTTCGTAAGTAGAAGCCTGTCCTTATAATGAAAGAATCATTTGGAAAGTACGTGGTGGCATGGAGCATACTTAATAAATGTACAAACATCTTCGTCGGAACAAGCATGTTGTCGAAGAACGCATTTTTCATTTCCGTCTTCAACCTGTTGTCACAATAATGATAACTATAGGTGAGATCCATTTCCAAAGAGTGATTGAAGTACCATCTTCTTTAGCCGAAAGAATATATGCTATAGAGTGAACTTTTCGGTTTATCCATAGTAACGGATAAACTAACAATTGATTCAGATGTATTTATTTCCCAGTTTGTGGAAGGTTGAAAATACCAAGAAACGGTGGCTGCCTCAGCGTCTTTCGAAGAATAGCGTTCAACTCTCAAATAGTGAAACAACTATTGGTTTCTGATATTTCTGCTGAAATGACACAATTGACTAGCGTTTAATTCTTCCTGTAGAGGAGTTTCATCTATTTCACACAGTGCCAATTCACTTGAACACTTTCCCTGAAAGTATCTTCAGAAGAGAGACAAATCTCCAACCTTTCTTTGATGTTCCAGACTATCAAGGTTGCAAGTGATGTTCGTGTCTCCAATCAGGCGGATGGCTCTTTTCTGGATGGAATCGAACAGCATCAGGGTATGCTTAGGGGCGGATCCCCATGCATGAAAATAAGACTCAAAAGGAGGTATGATCTAAGCCTTATAAAGCATCAAAAGTTACTGAGGTGTGAACAGTTTTCTGTTTGAGAACAGTGTTGTCCTTAGTGGTGGATTTATCCTCAATGGTACAGAATCACGAGTCCCCCCAGAGGATTGAAAGTACACTTGATATAATTTGGAGATATAATCACGTTTTTCGCTATACATCGACTTAACACTTGTGTAATGTTTGGTCGTTGTGACGTTGGAACTAACGATGTGAAACTAGGAGAATTACTAGTCAATCCAATGATAACTTCTAAAAGAACTGTAGAAATTTTAAAAAAACTTTCCAATGCGGAATATCATAAGAAATGCGGGGCTTTATAACAAATTTAGTGTGACTCAAGAGGGTACAGCAAACATTATAGTGAACAGCATAAATGCAGCAGGAAGAAGGCAGTTGAAGAGAACCGTAGAAAGCTTATTCCAATTATTGAAACGGTCATTTTGTGTGGTGCCCAAAACATACCCTTGAGGGGGCACAGAGACGATGGTATTATTGGGACAACTGGGAGATATTTCATTGAAGGAAATTTCAGAGGATTGCTAAAATCAGAGTTGACGCTGGTGATGACGTACTAGTCTCATATATAAAAAATTGCGAAAGGAATGCCAGTCACATTGGCAACGCAGAATAAAATTATAGAATGATGTGGCAAAGTTATCACTGACAACATTTTGAATAAAATAAAAGAGTTTAAGTTTTTCACAATAATAGCATGAGACCACATGTTTGTCTGATGAATATAACTTATGATTTGCATAAAGTATTTGAACACCAAGGAATACAAGGTTGAAGAAAATTTCATCTAGTGTGTGTATGTGTGTGTGTACATCCCGTTTCTTGATTTCATTATAAATTAACTGACGACAATGTTCCCCAAAAAGGGGGTGGAATATGTAGGCAGGCTGCAACAGCTGTTAACACCAAATATAAATGATGCTACATTAGTCACATTATTCAGTGTGCAATCAAATACAAAGAAGATTTGCCAAGCTTTTCGGCCTTGGAAAGTGAGTTGCAAATTTGAAAACTAATGTGAAAATCAAATCCCGAAAATTAGTTGCCTAGAACCCGACGTAAGCTCACAAGTTTGCCGATTTTCTCCCAAACAACAGGATATTTCTACAGCTTTTGTTCACTGTTCCAGTGACTATCAATACAGCAGAGGGAACTTTTTTAGCTTCGCGTCATTTAAAAACATATATACGCAATACAATTACTGAAAAGAGACTAAATAGTTTGGCTTCACTGCACGTACACCAGGATATTTCCAATACAATGAAGTGTTGGACATATACAATAGAAAGCACCAAAGGAAATTATCTCTGAAGATGATATTTTCAGATGTTTGTTTCCGAATGCATACTACTGAACATCGATAGAAAACCTCCAAGGACTCAGTGCTTTGTGGAGGGGTCATGTACCCTATTCTCTAAGTTGTGAACTGTCCCCAAATGATTTTGTGGATCCGCCACTGGCTGTCCTATCCAATTGTAGTTGAGAAATATCGTCCTATTGAATGTAGTTGATGTAACTATTCAATCTACTATCATTGGTACTACGCATGTAATTGTTGACCGAAAAAAATTTTGAAAGATTTTGGTATTTGTTAGTCAAAAGTTACTATCCATTTGACAAATTTCCAACACACTTCCATTCCTACACACTGTCTCCCTTCCTTAGGAGGCAACTGAGCCCGACGCAGAGGCCTTTTCTGATTGCGTGGAGCGTACAGTACGGCGCTGACGTCCGCGCTCAGCGTGATCTCAGGTATAGTCCCACTTCATATAGAAGTTGGGGTCAGATGCCATGAGTGGATAATGCATGGAGAAAGGAAGATCGAAGATAGAATGAAAGGAATAGACACGGTACTTCCTTGAATGCAAGGAATGTTGCTGGAAGAGACGCAGGACGACGGAATGACATAAGTATATGTGGACGCCGGAGCTAGAATGGAGAATGGAAGAATGTATATAGGCTGGGCGTATGAAAGGAATGAGAGCGAGTGGGAACAGAACAGTGTGAACGATGTCCAATTGATTGCGATGGAGAGAGTGGTCATCACATGGAGTATGAATGAAAACGTGGGAATCCTCAGCGATTCCGCAATAGCTGTGGAAAGAATGATAGCAGTACGAGTGAGGAACAAAAGAGTAGCTAGGATTCAGAGAATGATTGAAGAGAGGAATGAGAGGGAAGCACGGACTGAAATAGTATGGCGCAAAGGACACCTAAGTGATGACATCGGAAACAAAAAGGCGCATGAAAAAGCCACCAGAGGTATTGGTAGGGACGTGTTACTTGGAAAGTAAGAAAAATGAGTGATGAGAATGAAGAGGAACAAAGGATGAAAGAGCGAATAAAGGAAGAATGGCAGCAATAATGGGACAACGGAATGACAGGGTTACTGCTATACAGATTTTGTCGAGCAGTCGGGTATGAACCACTGAATCGGTCGAGAAAGGCTGCTCAACTGTTCACAGGGTCCGGTAACTTTACCTGGCTAGATTCGACCTAGTACCAGAGGTGGGTGGGGAGAGCCTGAAACAGCAGATCATTTGCTTGAGACAAAGTTGGGTGGAGAGAATGGAAACAAAGACTGGAACTAGAAAGGGGTAGAATGCAACCGAGAAATAGAAACGGAAAAAATATTGAATAGATGAAGGCTGTCAGCTTACTGTTAGCTTACTGACATACCTGAGTAGCAACGACCTTCCCAATATGAGCTGATCCGTGTGTAAATATTGTAAATATAAAGAGGAGCGATTCATTTAATAATGATAAAATGTATATCAATTATCAGAATGAGCATACTTGAGTTCATTGTAACAGTAATGTGAATGTAATATATTTGGTTTAATAGAGTTGGGTCTTCTACCCTGTTAATTTGAAGAGGAATTTCCTTGGCAGTGGCTGAGCTGGATATAGGGAAGATGCCCAGTTGAAAGACTTTTTAGCCAGGACAGCGGAGGATGATGACATTATTCATGTCTCCCTTCCCTGAAAGCGTTACTTATTACTATATTTCTCAAAGATTAATTTCTAATTTTCTACGAGAGCATGAAATTTATTTGCTTGTTCTAAAACTTACACTCGTATATATTTCAGTAAATATCGCTCCTTGGCAATATTATTCGGTATTTAAGGTACAGAGAATAATTATTGCACAATGAATGTGGTTGACTCTGAAGAATGGTTGATGCTCGCAATAAACGAGCCTCGCCTTTGAGGTGAAATTAAGAATTGCACCTTAGTACTTACAATTATACGGTTGTTTGTATAGGATTTACGTATGCTGAACTTATATCTGAGAGAAATTCAATTAAACAGCAGAGTTTGTCCTTTTACGGTATCGTACAAAAGTCAATCGACCTGAGGTATTAGTTATCTTCATTCAGTTCATGTATCCATGAATTATGAAACCAATTAGTTAGTTCACATACAATGTACTTTTGATAGGAATCCTGAAATAGGTGTATTTTCATTTGTAATATATGAATTTTTCAATGTACATTCTGAATATATTACGTCATTTGTTCTGACGTGTTGATGTCATAAGTGGTTATTTTGAATTGAAATATTTGTCTTGTGACACTTCATCTGAAAGGTCTTTCAATATTGCAGTCAGTGGTGATCACCAATTTGATATCTCCATTAGTATTATCGGCAATAAAAAAAAGCACATTACGTATAACTTGTAGATTCATTCTGCTAATTTCGACCCCGATTCGATTTTCCAACTCTCTCCCTCGATTTTATGATCTATCTACAGAGAGTTTCGATTTCGAATAACTTTCTGTAGGAAAAATCTAGTGGCTAGAGATCTGGAGATCTTGGTGGCTACCATATAATTTCGTATCCAACAATCCACTTCCTGGGGAAACATTTATTTAGACACTCTGAAATATTATGTGCATTAATTGGGGATGGATACACCATCATGTCGCAACCTATTTTTGGTAAACTTTTGGCTTTTAAAAAAATATTGTGATGCGGCTCGCGCACCACTCGCGAGCTTTCTGTAAGCCTATCGCATGGTTGTAGTATTGTACAAATTCGGCTCGGGGTAGTCTATAGTTGAACTCGTTTCGTCATAACCTAAGCGTTAGAAAAAATTCTTTATGGAAAAACGCAAAATTCCACATTTTTGTAGGAAGATGGAGAAGTATAAAGCCAATCCTTTTTTACCAAAAAATAATCTTTTTCAAAATTATATTCTCCCAACTGAAATCGTGTATCTCATATTCGATTTTTCATCTAGCACTTATCTAGGTTAGTGCCAAGTAATGTCAGTTGAGTTATCAAGCTAACGCGTTTTATGGTATATTCACTTTATATTCTGAGTGAAAAAAGTTTCGAAATGATCTATGACTACTATGAGTGAAACTCAATTAATGAAAATTCTATTTTTAATTGAAAACGGAGATAAATCCAGAACCCAGCAAGAGAATAATCCTCACGACACTTCATAACAAATTGCATTAGAGAAAGACATATCTCAATGTTCTGTATCATATATTCTGAAAGTAGAGAATTGTCATCCATTCAAAGTACAATTACATGAACTTTAATGAAATTAATGGAAACACCTTTGTCTGATTTCCACTACTTGTGATTCAGTGTTTGGAACCTTTGGTGCAGTAGTGAATATTACTAGAGTTTCATTCCAACACCAAACTGTTATTTTAACACCTCGGCACGTGTTTCTTTCACCAAGTGATCATCTTCAAGCATAAGGTTGAACTTCCTCTTGAAAATTATCACTTGGTGATCAAAACACGTGTCGAGGTCTTCAAATAACGGTTTGGTGCTGGAATAAAACTACAGTAATATTGATTTTTACTAGTTATATGATTTTTACGACCGGTTCTGGGTTTTATCCCATTATCAAATATAAAAACTGGATGGTTACTTTCAATACTTGATAATGAGATGAAATTCGAAACCGATCGTAAAAAAAATAGTCAAATATAAAAATCAACTAGTTCGTTTTTATACTTGATAATGGGATAAAACCTGAAACCGGTCGTGAAACTAGTGGAAATTAAATAAAAGTGTTTCCACTCATCTCATTAAAGTGATCATGAATTTTCACAAAATAAAAAGTCAACAATTACACGAACTATATTAACAACTGAATGAAGATGATCGCCGTTTGAAATTGTCCCAAATGATGCAGGATTCATGCAACCGCAATCCACGCTTTATTGAACAAATTATGTTTTCTGATTAGACTACTTCTGCTTGAATGTTTCAGAGATCATTAAAACTGCAGATATTTGTGCAGGGATAATCCTAATTGGATGATCAAAGGGCGTACTCAACACCATAAGAAAGTGAATATTTGGGCATGGATAATATAAGGCAAAATTGTTGGCCCTACTTCTTTGGAAATCTCACTGGGAAGAATTATTTGCAGTTTTTGAGAAATTATCTCACACCTTTCCTTGCCAATATTTTTCCAAACACCAACAATCCTGACTGAGCAAATGAAAGCGTATGACTGCAACATAACGGTGCTCCGCCGCACTATGCACGTAATGTTTGAAGGTCTAACTAAATCTGCATCTGTAGAGTAGGGAGGGAGAGTGTAGGCTCACAGCACTTAGGCCATATGTGACCTATTGTACATCCTCCCAAAGACTTGTCCTCCTAGGTCATCATCCATCCTGTCCTTTCCAGGAAGGTGGACAGGTCTCTGCAAGACACCTCCTTTATATCGGCAGGTGTAGGGAAATACTCGCTGAACACACACTCTCTCATTGACTCCGGACATTTGCATAAGACATGTCTGACAGTTTCATCTTCCTGTTCACACATCCTGCATAGAGCTCCATATTATGTAGGTATTTCCTTAGTTGACAGTGGCCAGTCAGAAATCCTACTATTGAGCGTAGATTTTTCCTGATCATCTTCAGATATTTCTTCGGCCCCAGCTTCCCAAGGTCGCACAGGGTGATCCTGGCTAGATTGCATCCTTTGATCTCTTTAGGAATTGAGCATGGGTGTGACGTTTGGCTAGTACCGCAATTGTCGAAGTCATCAGGCCGTAGGTGCTACTGGGTCCTAAAATTCTTAGTCCAGCCGCTTCCGCTTTGAAGAGATACTTCAGGTATATAAAAGTTGTTGAGGTTTGGGTATATGAATATTAGCGTGAGAAGCAACTTGTAGTATTCAAATCACTGTTGAAGAAGCTATTGTGTTAGCGAAACATATGTTTCGGTAACACAATATTTCTGTGATATTTCTGTGTGACATGTTTCTTAGAAATAAAGTTTGTGTATCGTAAGGTGAAGTTTATGAAATTACTACGAATCATCATTAATAATAGCCAAATCAATCAGAAAACTATAATAAGTACCAATAAAATCCAACTCAATCTATGATAGGTGCTTTTCACTGAATGAATATATCCTGAAGATAATGGGCGCAGAAAAAAACGGTATAAGCCTCAGACAGCTGCTGAAAGAAATTGTCGAAAGTAAGACTATAGTGAAACAAACAATTGAATAAAGCAGAACACGTATGGAACTATTAATTGAAGCCTGTGAAACACGTATACTTACGAAAATAGAATCCCTGAGCAAAACCATCAACTCATTGTAAAAAACCAAGAACTGAAAAATATACTTGAAACTCTGGAAGGAAAAAAGTGAACAAATATGTTGTATTCGGCTTCAACAAACATCTGAAAGGAATGAAATATCTTCTAGACATTGACCTGAAGAAAGCAGTCACTCGGAAAACTTAAAAGAGCAAAAATACACTCATCAAACAGCTATATCAATGAAAGTATACCAGTAGATGATGATATAGACTACACCGTGTAGGAATTAAAATAATTCGAGGAAAATATTGAGGTCAAACCAAATAGTGTTCCATCCACCCCAACATCGATAAGAAAAACCTCTCCCTTGAAAGTTTACCAGAGGAACCAAACATACAGGCACGAAAAACTAATACAGGAAAAAGAGAAATGGCCTGTGTCTTGAACGATTAAACACGGAAAACAAATAGAAACTTTGGACACGCCATTCTAGAAATCGACTTGATCTTATGTGAATCCTATTGTTTTCGAAAATAGGCTCAGAAATGAGTTAACTACATTAAACAAATGAACATTCTGAAACGTTCAACAAATTCTGAGAAATAAATATATAAATTTGTTCTTGCTCTTTAATTTTTTTTTCAAATAAAAAATTGTTAATTGAATATGGAATATCGGGTATCAAAAGGCACTCGAACTGAAAACACGAATAGATAATTATTAAAAAATGAAAATAATTAGATTGACAGGAAGATATTGATTTTTGGGATATCTGATTCGATTCCATCACATTTGTTATAGTCTATTTCAAAAGAGTGTAGAGTAATAAATCATGAAGTGTCATAAAATTTTCCTGAATTTC
>WOGP01008294.1:755-11295 GCA_015342065.1 Leptinotarsa undecemlineata
GATTCAATTGCAGCACTTGTGAATAAAATCTTGTGAATTTCGTTCTTCAATATTCATGTTTAGTAGCAAAAAAATTGTTAATCAACAAATACGTTTTCATGCAATAAAATATTTTTTAAGAAGGGATTTAATTTTTATAAATCATAATATTCATTAAATTGATGGATGCAGGCGTTAATACGTGGTAGGAAGTCATAATGAAGAAAGATAAATGAAACTTCCTATGTTTTTATTACTTTCATTTGTAACTAACGTTACAATCTGGTATCTTTTTGGCAACACGGTTTTTGACAGATCAAGCGTGAATCGTATCTTTTGTCATTGTCAAACTTGTTCAGTGGGGTCTGTAATTCAACCATAAATCGACTTACGAATGAACAACGTTTGCAAATTATCGAATTCTATTATCAAAATTCATGCTCGGCGAAGAAAGCGCATTGAGCACTATTCCAATTTATGGGCTATTTTGTCGGTCTACTGAGGGAGCTAGCAGGTTAGCAAGCAAAATTGCGGCATCCATTGCAAGAGCTACCGTTGCATCCCGAAAAAGTCACTGTTTGGTGTGGATTATGGGACGGTGGCATCATCGGGCCGTTACTGTGAATGGCGAGCACTACCGTGTGATGATTGACGACTTTTTGTTGCCCAAAATGAAAGAATTGGACGTGCCTGAGAAGTGCTTTCAACAAGACGGTGCCAAATGCCACACGGTATGCAAAACAATGGCCCAATTAAGAGCCGTCTTCGGTGAACAGTTTATCTCACATTTGGCCGCTTAGATCGTGTGATTTAACGCCTTTGGATTATTTTTTGTGGGGTCATGTTAAGGTTCATATCTACAGGAATAAACCAGCAAAGACTGTCGCTCTGGAAGCCAATATTGAATATATGTAAAATATCGGTTGATATGTTAAAGAGAGAGTGCTAAAATTAGACCTTGCGCATGGGCCATCTAAAGCGGAGCCACATTTGCCTGAAATCATCTTCAATAATTAAATTATATTGATGGATGGATTCTATGGATTTCAATAAAGATTTCATGAATTTTTGAAAATTTTTTGTGTTGTTTTGAAAATCAAACAAAACATATACCTCTCAAAAAATCACCCATTACAGCAATGTATAAGTTTGAAAATGTTCTTATAGAATGAAACTGCAGTAACATTAATTACAAATAAAAGTGGTGATCATGATATTCATCACCGATAAAAATCTCCCCAAAAAAATTTCGAATATCTCGTAAACAATAGATTTGTTTATAAAAATTTTTAAAACAAGAGAGCTTAAAATAAAAAAAAAATTATGTAACTTTAAATGATAAGAACATGAATAGATTTGAATATTAAAAAATCATTCCTTTAATTGAATTTTTCACTTTTTACTATGTTTGATTATTAATAACAAAGTGGAAAATCAAAATTTTTTTATTTTTGCAACGGGAATCTTTTTTGAAAGCTTTCAAGAAAAGCTCCAAGAAGTGAACAAAATTTGAAATTTTTAAATTGAAAATTATCAGGGTTCTTATGTAAATTTAAAACAAAAATTATTTGAATAACTAAAGTATATCTCATTAAATAATCACGGAAAATATTTTTTTGATGGATTTTCGTTTATTTAAGTGTCTAGAAGGTATGTGAATTTTTTTCTTGATAATAATATTCAATGGATTGAAACAATTTTTATTTTTCAAATGCCCGTATCGATCAGCGCTATTTCCGCTTCTAAATTGAAATTATAAATATTGATGATGAAGTTCTGGAAGGTAGGACCATTTTAAAGAAATGTCCTCCTCTTTCAGGATATTTTTTCAAATTTCAGATATCTTCAATATTTTCCGAAATATTTCCAAAAAACCAACCCCCTTTTTTTACTAAATTGTTTATAACTTTTGCGATCTTCTTGAGCCCTTCTTGAAATGTTTCAAAAAGTTGCTAAAGATCATTCCGAATCTAATGAGCCCTGGATCATACTTTTTCGTACCCTTAGACAGAAGTTCCAGAAAAAGGATCTTGTGACCCAGACTATATCTAGAGCAGATATAGGTAATAAGAATGATCTGCGCAATATTGAATTATAGGTTGTTGATTTATGACTATCGAGATGAAAAGAATTACTTGGGATTGTAATCTCTGTATAAATCGGTTTGCTGAATACATTGAACTCAAATTTATTATGATTATGTGTAATAGTCAGATCTAAAAGATAATTTTTATTTTCTGTCTCTATTTCGAGTGTGAACAGTATGCTTTTTTTGATATTATTCACTGTATTCGTTTAAAAGTATCTTTATAGGAAGAAATTGCAATAACTATAGTTAGTTTTTGGTCCACCAGAAGAATTATTCGACCAATAAAAATAGAGCAACAATCCAACAGATTATATCCGTTCTACACACACAGGTAGTTTTGAATGAAGCCTATAATTCATCAGCTGTTCTTGTCCAAAACTTGTTATTGGCTAAACGGGGTGATATTGTAAATACTCCATTTTACTTGGAGATCAGGAATGTGCTAAAAAAACCCACACATCGAAAAAAGTTGTGAAAACCAACGCTGAGCTGGATAATTACCACATTGCCCAGTCTGCCAATAAATTGTTGATCGGAATTGAGTTTTTCCGGAGATACTATTTTCTTGTGAGAATCAATGGGGTATATCGCCGATTATGCACTTCAATTAACCCCCTAATAGTATCTCTATCAGAGCCTGGCGGTTTTCGATTATTTTACTCAGGAAAACGATATCCTCCACGAAAGAACGATCTGCTTTATTGCTTCTCTCATTATGTTTCCGGAAAAAATGGGAACGAACGAAAGAATTATTAGGAGGCGAATTGGAAAATTCGAAGTTGGGATTACAAAGTTTCGAATGATGTGGGAGAAACTAGATTATGGTAACTAGTGGTGGAGAAAAGGGGTAGTTTTCAAGGCAAAACGTTTCTGGCTTTCTACATCTGCATCTTCATACACGAAATTGTGTGGTACTTCCATAGAAAAAATAACAATTATGTTCAAAATGAACTCTCTATGAAGATGTGCAGTTCATACATAGATGTTATCTCCAGATACTAACTGAAAGAAGAGACCCTCTATAAACAACTATTTACAAATGAACATGACCTAGGAAGACAACTCTTGGGACGATGTACAATGGATTACATGTGGCCTAGGTGCTGTGGGCCTACACTCACCCTCCCTACTGTGATAAAATAAAATTGTGAGTTGAAAAGAATGATTTGAAACTCAACAATACTAAAACTGACACCATATTGTTCAGTAGACGTGGTCAAAGGGAATAGAATGTGATTCTTCAAGAAAATAGTGAAAAATCAATTAGTTTCGTGGAAACTGTAAATATGCTACACATTGTTCTAGATGAAACTTTATGTGGAATCAACATATTGATACATCATGTAATAAACTGAAGAAAAGCTGCTATTCTATTAGAAAAATTTCAAATCACAGCACCTCTTCTATACTCCTATCATTGTACCATGCTAACTTCCATTGAAACCTTCGATATGGTTTTCTCAACCGAGGTATGAGTTCTTCTTTCGAAAGGATATTCCTCCTCCGGAAATATGCTGGTGAAATAATAGCTTAGCTAGGATACCGAGATTCATGTAGAGATGCTTTCAAAAATTCTAGAAGCTAGTGCATATGTTTACAAAACAAATCCAATTTTCAGTCCTCTCTCCCAAAACATAACTGAAATACTCGTTCTAAACATCTAATCTCACCGAACGCTCATAGAACTTCTTTGTATGAAAACAGTGTAGAGTACCTACAATGGATGTAAATTATATATGTAATATGCTTCCAATAATTCTTAATGATTCCGCAAATATTAATGTTTTTAATGGTCAACTAATCAACTAACGTGAGTTCTTCAGTTTCAGCAAATTTGGTTATAGTATTTACTTTGAACCACAAAATATTTGAGAAATTGTGTGTTTTTTATAATACATATATTGACTTTATTTACTTTCATATGTTTTTATACTCACTTTTGGACATTTTCTTCGTTTATTATGCATTGATTTCTTTCAACTGCACTTTTCAACCAAATGAATAAATATTATTATTATTATCAATTACATTGGGAATACGTTTCAAAACAAAGTCATTAAAAAAAATCTGACTGGAGGTTACAAAAAATTTCAGAAATATCTATGCGATTTTTTGTTGCAAAAAATGATAACTCAATGGATCGAACATTCTTTACACTAAAAAAATTCACTATCTCATTTAACATTCATATCTACCAAAGATTTGAAATCTTTCATTGTTAATACATAGAAAGATCTACTGAAATCAAAAATTTACAAATAGAGATGTGTGTGAATAATTTTCAAATTGCTATTGGTTCTGAAATACGTGGTTTCTTCATAAGAAATGTGCTTACTTCTTCACTATAAAAAAGAATTAGCCGGTCTGAAAAGTTCGTAGGCTAACAAACAGGTGGCGCCATTAGTAATGAGTACATATGATATATTTTTCTGCCGAAAATGTTCACAAAAAGTTTGGAAACTGTATTTTTCAATGAATTTGGGAGTATTATCATTGCAATTAATATGTGTTGAGTGATAAATATGCACCATCGTTGAAAAGGTTCGTTCAATTGTTCCACTCTGTATAATTTTCAATTGATATGCAAGTTATACAAATTTGCGATGCCTCAAATCCACAACTTCTCCGTCAAACATCAGAATTCACGATGAAGGCAACTGTTTACAATTGTTTTTGTCCGTATGTTTTATGGTCCCTATGAAAATAAACCCAGTAATTCCACTGCCAGTGAATCGAGAGTTTGACGGAGAAGTACGACGTGTCTCCAGCACAATGAAACCCATTCATCTTCCTGAAACAAAACTCTACGAACCCGTAAATCTTGTCCGTTTCTTCCGTTGACGCGTCTCGTGAAATAACATCCGTAAAAATGTCATAAAGTGTGGTGCAACAGGATAATGTCGATGATCAACAGTAATCACATCCAGCCGACTATATCAGGGAGCGAAACTTTCTGTCCCGTCATCCAGAATTCTCCAGGGGTGCACAAAAAGCCGATTCGACTGCGGAATATTGTCACCAAAGCTGAGGCCTTCGATTCGCTGCACATAAAACCCTGTGAGGTGAGTAATTTTCAGTTTCAATTTTTGGTGTCAGGTGTGGGTTTTCCTGAAATGATAGTCTACCATAACCTTAAGAGTTGTGAAACTGAATATCTTCAATATATTACGAAACGATATGGAGTAGCTAGAAATATTCCCATGACACTAAGTTTCTTTGAATCTTAAATAACTGTTCTGGTGTTCTATTACGTCTTATTTTCATACTCTTAACGATTTAATGTGAATGATTGTTTTCATGCTCTGTATCGTCGCGTCACTAGGTTTTTTATTATATTTTCCGACAATATCACGAAATGTCAAGATCAAAATATGAGAAATACGTTGCTAAATATCAGAAATTTTACTCAGCTTTGGCTACGAAAATACAACTTGTTAATTAACTGACTGAAAGATTCGTCAATGAGTTGACCTCCTGGTTGCTGAGCTCGTTAATGAGTCATTGTGGAGCTATTTAATGGGTAAACCTCCGAGTTGCTTGACAAGTTGATGAGTCAATGTCCTGGTTGGTCCTCGTTAATGAGTCGCTTCCTGGTGTTATTGGAGTGTTAAACTATGGTTGGTGTATTTGTTGAAGAATCGACTATCTGGTTGGTGATGAGTTATTGATGAGTTCGTCAATAACCGAACTTCCGAGATGATTGACTCGTTAACGAGCCTACCTCTCGGCTGGTGGGCTCATTGAAGAATTGACCTTCTGATTGGTGTACTTGTTGTAAAGTCGACTTCCTTGTTAGTGAATTTATTGATGAGTTATTGGTGAGCTCGGTAATGAGTCGAACCCCCTGAGTCAACCTCCAGGCTGCTCTATTTGTTAATGAGTCAACCCCAGCTTTCTCGACTAGTTAATGAGTCATTCTTCTAGTTGTTAGACTCGTTAATGAGTCGACCTTCTGGTTCGTAGGCTTGTCAATGATGTGACCTTCTGGTTGTTGTACCCTTCAACGGATTGACCTGCTTGTTGGTGAATTCGTTAATGAGTCATTGATGAGCTTATTGATGAGTATGAGTGAACCTCCGAATGGCTTGACTAGTTGATGGATTATTTTCCTGGTTTATGAGTCGAAGTCCTGCCTGTTAGACTCGACAATGTATCAATCTTCTGGTTGGTGTACTTGTTGAAGAGCCGACTTCCTGATTGGTGAACTCTTTAATGAATAATTGGTGTGCTCGCCAATGACTGAATTCACAGGTTGCTTGACATGTTAATGAGACATTCTCCTGGTTGGTAGACTCGTTAATGAGTCCACCTTTTGGTGGATATGATCGTCAATGAGTCGATCTACTGGTTGGTGTCCTGTTGAAGAGCCGATCTTCTGATTGCAGAACTTCTTAATGAGTCATTAGTGATCTTGTTAATGAGTCGACCCTCTTGGTTGGTTGACTCGTTATAATGAGTACACAGCTTTCTCGACTCGGTAGCGAGTCAGCCATCAGGTTGCTCGACTCGTGAATGAGTCATTCTCCTGGTTAATATACTCATTAAAGAGTCATTTTCCTGATTGGTAGACTCATTAATGAGTTGACCTTCTGACTGGAAAATTCGTCAACCAGTCGACCTTCTGGTTGGTGTACTCGTTGATGAGTTGACCTTCTAGTTGGTGAACTTGTTAAGGAGCCGACCTCCCGGTTAGTTGATTCGTGAGTGAGTCATTCCACTAGTTGGGAGACTCGTTGATGAGTACATCTTTCACTTCAGTGAGCTTACTTTCTGGTTGGTGATTTCATTGATGAGTCATTATTGGGCTCTTTAAAGAGTGAACCGACGAGATGCTTGACTAGTTGGTTCATAGACTCGTCAATGAGTCTCTCTAGTGGTTGGTATACTTATCAAAGAGTCGACCTCATGATTGGATAATTAGCGAATTATTTATAGGTTGGCTTGTTAATGTGTTATTGGTGAGCTTATCAATGAGCTAACATCCTGATTGGTAGATTCGATATTGAGCTCGGATAATCATAGTTACCATTCGACTTCTGACAGTCAAAGATTAAACTTCAGGTTAGTGTTCATGTTGATTTATTCTGAAAAAGTTTTTTGATTTATGTTCGCATTTGAGAATAATTTCTATTTTTGATATTTGGTTCAATTTCAAATAGTTTGAATATTGAATGGATAAAAAACTACCTGATGAATCTCATTTTTTTGTTGAGTGACAAACTCCTCCAAAAGTTTATTTCATGCATAACGTAATATAATATAGTTCTCATGTATCTCAAATTCAATCTTCATTAAACAAAGAGTTCTATGGTGGCTGTGTAGCATATCTCAATCTTTCAAACGTCTGTTATATCTCTATTATTGTGTATCTGCTCTTAGAAAACCCTACAATACTTATTGTGGAAATTTAATTCAGAATATTGCGACATCGGACGGTATGATCAATATTTTCATTCGGCCGAGAAAGCAGAGGATTTATTTACTCTGTTCCCAGTGGATGAAATTGATTTTTTTGAGAGGTTGCTCCATGGATAATGGTCGGTAGAGTCACCTTACAAAATAAGTGAATATCCAGAAATATGTATTGCTTAAAAATGTGTTACACAGATTGACAAAGTTTCGAATAAGTAAGCTGGGATATGAATACAATGAGTAATTCACATTCACGTCTGATTTCCTGAAATTGATAAACCCCTCAATTAAGTGTTACTTTGGAAAAAAAGTGGGTTGAATCAGGTGAACGAGTGGGCTGTATTGTGGGAATATGCCTTATAAAAGACCTCTTTGATCAACTCCCATTGGAAGTATCTTTCTTAGGTAATGTCTTCTCCAGAAAATACTTATATTATTTTTGATCGAAAGCGATTTTCTGGATAACTACAACAGTTGTTTTTGTGTTGGACTTCTTCCAGACGGATTAATGCAAATTCAGGCGAATAAAAAAAATCAAGGCCAAATCATCCTCGATATCGATGTTGTCATTTGGTTAAGATCAAAACCAAGCTTGTTATGAGTGATTTCTTTGCTGTTATCTTTTTGGCAACACTGTTTTTGACAGATCCGGCGTGAATCGTTTCTTGTGTCATAGTCAAACTTGTTCAATTTGGTCTATAATTTAACCATGAACCGACTTACGAATGAACAACGCTTGCAAATTATTGAATTATATTATCAAAATTCATGCTCGGTGAAAAAGTGCATCGAGCACTTCTTCCAATGTATGAGCAGTTTCGTCTGCCTACTAAGGGAGCTATTCGGAAGCTTGTGACTGAATTTTGAACTCAGTTTATATTACGGAACATTAAACCAGCAACACTCATACGTAGAGTGAGGACCGAAGAACATTTTGCGGCTGAATCCTTCAGTGTTCGTCATGACCGTGAAATGGCGATTCGCCGCCGTTCGCAGCAATTGGACCACTGTTGCTGCACTACGTGGAAAATTTTGCGAAAGAATTTGGGTGTAAAACCTTATAAGATACAGCTGGTGCAAGAATTGAAGCCATATAAACTCCCACACCGTCTAAAGTTTGGTGAATGGGCGCTTGCAAAGTTGGAGGAAGATCCACATCCACAGGCATGTCCGGTATCGGACATGCCTGACATGTGGTTTCAACAAGACGGTGCCACATGCCACATGGCACGCGAAACAATGGCTCAATTAATTTCTCAGTTTATTTCACGTTTGGAGCCCGTCAATTGGTCGCCTAGATCATGTGATTTAATGCCTTTGGACTATTTGTTGTGGGGTCATGTCAAGGCTCATCTCTACACAGGGAGGAACCACTAACGACTGACGCTCTGGAAGCCAATATTGAAGCAATTATACGTGAAATACTGGTCAATATGCATTTGCGTGAAATTATTTTTAAACAATAAGTTATATTGATCTTTCCATCGATTTCAAAGTTGTACTCAATTGAAGTTATTAGTAAAAATTAGAAACCAAAGTCGGTTCTCGAAATTGAAGACACTCCTTGAACATCTAGCTAGAATATCAGATCATCTAGATCCTACATAACTGCTGATAAAGATTCCCGGTATCCTGGATCTCATATCAGAGGAGTAAAAGGAAGAAACTCTTTGTTTCCTTGGTGGTTCTTGGAAATAGGATTACGATCAGGAGTTATGAAGTTCAATGTATAAAACACTGGGGTAAGTCCCTATATTTTATTACTGATCAGATTGATGAATATTTCTATCAAAGGAACTGAAAAGTATTTCTTTTTTAATATTCGACCCTCCAATATTTTTATTTTATGAAAAGGAGCAGATTTACCTCTTTTATTGAATGATTGGTTTGTTTTATTATTTCATTCTAATATCAACAAGGCGTTTGGTCAAGTCAAGTCAAAAATGTTTATTCAAGCTTCTGGATGAATTACTGAATATTGGTTATAGTGTATTTTGTGTGGGGCCCTGCTATAGGCTTATGCCTCTTCAGGGTTATTGGATTGTGTGTCTTTTGTCTTGTGTGAAGATGTCTAATGTTGTGTTGTCTTATATTGTCATGTGTTCCTCTTATTTTTTTTGTTTTACCGTTGTTGTTCCGTTAGAGTGGTCCAGGTCAGTTGCAGTGGTCATTGGAATATAAGTACAGGTCCCAGTGTGTATTCCTCTAGGATGTCTTGGATTTGCTCGGGCGGATCTTCCATTGCTCCCAGAAGTCTTGCTGTGGGAAACAGGAGCTCCTTCCTAGGTATCCTTCTGGGTCCTCCATGGGGAGTTCAAGGTGTTGTCAGCGAGTTGATGGCATCGACGTCTGATCCTGATGAAGTTCCCGTCATTGTACTAGTACCTCAGAAATTTTTGATGCTTTACAAAGCTCAGATCAAAACTTCTTTAGAGTATTGTTCACATGTATGGAGTCCCGTCTCAAAGCATAGCCTGAAGCTGTTGGATTTTATATAAAAGAGTCATCCACTTGATTGGAGTCTGGAACATCTGGAACAGTTGAAGATTTGTCTCTCTTTCATAGATACTTCCACGGGAGGTATTCAAGTGACTTGACACTTGGCTACTCATCGTTTTGGGGTTCAACTTAGTACACTTCGAACTTCACTGTTCGAGGACTCTTCCATTTGAAAAACTGCATTTATGTGGGGTGAACTCCAGCACCAATGTTATATAAACAGACAGCAAAATATCTGAAGTCAAGGACTTCACTTTTGAAAATGGGTTTGCTGTTTTCTGATCAATAAAGAAAGAGGTTTTCCAACTTGGTTAATATGTTGGTTGAATAGTCATTCATCGAATAGAAAACAGTTGGTGAAAATTCAAAACCACATTTCTAGTGATATTCATGTTACTACCGGTGTCCCACAGGTATAACACCTAGGTTCACTTTTCTTTAAAATACATCTCAATCAGATATCTTTGGCGGATAGAGACCAAATAGCAGTATCAAGATGGAGTAGTAGAAAGCCAAAAACTTTCTCTCCCAAAAATTAATCACTCCTAAAAATATAACCCC
>WOGP01008295.1:0-11294 GCA_015342065.1 Leptinotarsa undecemlineata
GAAGTAAAGAATCGAGTATTGAAAACTCGTTAATGACACCACTCACACTATTCACCACCTCACGTACAGCACTTTATCTAGCTAGCCGCCAACTAAATTCACTTGTTTTCGTAATATCGTCGAATGACATTACTGGCTGGATGGCGCGCGCGCTTTTATATGAGGCAGCGGGCGGGCCTTGTACTTTCGAGAATGGAGACTAGAAACTTCTCAATAAATTGATGAATGTAGCCGTTACTACGTGGTAGGACATCATAATGAAAAGAGAAATGAAAATTTCTATGCTTTTTACCACTTGTAAGTGGTTCGCATTGAGCTTACCGCTATCTATTGTCCAGTTTGACAACTATAGGACAGAAAATAGTTACTGTCTATTCCCCTGGATGGCGTTACACGAGGAAACGCGCGATAAGCGAAAAGGAGCGGTAAAGTTTGTGTTTAAAGCAAAAAAAACATTTTTAAATTAGCCATCGCCCCCCTAAACTGCTTCAACGCCTCCCAATCTTCTCTGTGTCCTTTACTGCCTCCCTATAGGCCTCCAGCGCCCACAAGGGGGCGTTATCGCCCACTTTGTGACATACTAGTCTTGATGATTCCTTTTTTAGTCGATATAATATTAGACAATGGAAGTCCGAGCTAATGAAATTCAGATATTATTATTATTATTCTGTTCATGTGTGAATTTTATGAATGTGTGACTGTATATAAATTTAATAAAAAAATGTTTTCAGGGTGGAAACAATGCCGGACACACAGTAGTGATAGACGGTGTAGAATATGATTTTCATCTCTTGCCTAGTGGAATCATACACAGGAAGTGCAAATCCGTTATCGGTGAGATTATTTCACTACATTCTACGAGGCAACGCATGTTTTCGATTGCTTTTCAGGAAACGGCGTTGTCATTCATCTTCCAGGAATGTTCGATGAAATCGAAAAAAATGAAAAAAAGGGCTTGACGGATTGGCGTGATCGATTGATAATATCCGACAGAGCTCACCTGGTTTTTGATTTCCATCAGCAGGTTGATGGACTGCAAGAGCAGGAGAACAGCCAGAAAGGTCAGGGACTGGGCACAACCAAAAAAGGAATCGGCCCGACTTATTCTTCGAAGGCAACAAGGAATGGAATCAGAATTGGCGACCTCCTAGGTGACTTTTCCCAGTTTCAAAAGAAGTAAGATCATCTCATATTTGGCGGACGTGTTTCCATTAGAATTTGATTCTATTCGTTCAATAAAGAATAGTTTCGATTAGTTATGTTTTCTGTCAAAATGGTCAAGACTTGCGGCCGATATTTTTGGAATTTTTTCCAGATGTTTCGCTGGCGGAAGTGACTAGCTTCTTCAGAGGATTGTTTATACATCCTGAGGTAATCTTCGATGACTGGATATTACGAAACCACCAAAAATTCCATGGGAACCAGGATGAAGGAGCAGGAGAGAAACTGCAGACTAGGCCAAGCAGACAAGTCAGCTGTAGCGGAATACGCACTCAGTGAAGGAAACTACGGGATTCTGTTTGAAAAGACGGAACGCATTGCCCCCAACCAGGGTTACCTTACCCGGCTGGTACAGGAGGCAATAGAGATTTACAAACACACCGATAATTTCAGCAGAAGATAAAGATGCTGGGAGTTCCGTTTCTGATATGTGGTGAACGGACGTGCCGATAACGACCGTCCATAAAGAAGCTACGGCGGACGCCATTGTTGGAGATGGAACTCAGTTTGTGTTGTGATTGCCCTCCGTTATATACCGTGCCACCATCAAAATAAATATTAGCATTAGTGTTAACGAGATTTGTATAAGTATAAAAAGAGAAATAGCAACCTCATTCACGCCGGTTAGAGGCCGGGTTGGATCGGATGTTCACGTGGAAGCGCTAGATTGGAATTACATTACATCTACTCTCATTCACGCCGGTTGGAGGCCGGAGTGGACCGGATGTCCACGTGGGAATAGGATTGCATTAATTATACCTTCTGTGAAGAATACGATGATAGTTTAACTTAAATTGTTTTTATAAAAAAGGGGTGGCGGCATTGCTTCGAGCAAGACCGCTGCCCCCAACGACGAAGCTCCCGTCATATAGAAGGAGGACGAACAACTGCGCACGAGTCGAAAGCAACGGCCAATAATATGAGAGAAAGACAAGCTATGAACCTCAAGCGAATGACTGCCTGAGTCAACATATATTCGCTTCACGAAATTTATCTAATACAGTTACAGGTATTAGCACACCAAATTACCTGATTCAACATAAATACGCCTTGCGAAATTTACCTAATCCAGGTCCAGGTATTAGCACACCAAATTACCTGAGTCAAAATAAATACGGTTTGCGAAATTTACCAAATTCAGGTATAGATATTACTACACCAAACTACCTGGGTCAACATATATACGCTTTACGAAATTTATCTAATTCAGGTACAGGTGCTAGTACACCAAATTACCTTAGTCAAAATAAATATGCTTTGCGAAATTTACCAAAACCAGGTACAGGTATTACCACACCAAACTACCTGTGTCAACATAAATACGCTTCACGAATTCCTAATCACCTAATTCAGGTACCGGTATTAGCACACCAAATTACCTGAGTCAACATAAAAATGCTTTGGGAAATTTACCTAATCCAGGTACAGGTATTATTAGTACACCAAAGTGCGAGTACGAGTTACGCAGCCGTAATTTCCATTCATTGTTGATTACCTCAGGATGAATAAACCTCTGAAGAAGCTAGCAACTCGTACCAGCGAAACGTTCAGAAGAAATTTTAAAACTTCACGGTCTTCAAACCCGAAAAATAGAAACGAGTTGTGTTTTCTACTTGTATTTTCAGGTTCCAAGAGTTGGCCAATCTCCACGAGCGGATGTTTCCGTCTTTGAAGGTGGATATAGAAGCAGAGCTGAATCGTTACAAAGAGTATGCTGAGAAAATCAGGCCTCAAGTGAAGGATACCGTGTCATTCCTCGACAAGGCAATCCGTTCTGGTAAAAAAGTATTGGTGGAAGGTGCTAATGCCGCGATGCTGGACATTGATTTCGGTGAGTTACGAATTTAATTAACTTCACTATTTCACAAGGGAAAACCTATTTATACTGCTTCGGCACAACATTTATTGAACGTACATAACTACTAAAGTTGATATTTGAACGTCAAATATCAGGTTGTTTCAAAAGTTTTCTCTGTTTTTATGGGTCTACTTCCAACTGTGAAATCTCAGTGAAAAGTTTTCAATTTAATCGGAGTGTCATTTCAATCAATGCACTTTTGCCAACGTAAAACAAGTCAAGTAATTCCGTTAGCATTAAAAATGACTGATCGGGATTTGATGGAAGTAGACGAAGGCCATTTTTGCTTGGCCTGATTGGCGAAGGTTCTAGCGGTGAGAATGTATCAAAGTGCTTGAATATATGGTAGTCGGTTGGCGAGAACAGACCTCGAAACGTGACATTTTCAGTCGAATATTTCAAATCGTTCGGTACCCAGATTTCTAGCTTTTTGACTTTTACAGTACGTTTTAAACCATCAAAAACAACATGGAAGAAGGTTAAGAAATACACGATAAAACTCAAAAATTACTGTCCAAGGATATGTAGAGGCAATAGGAATTCAGAAACACAGGGATAATTTTAATACAAAAGAAGACGCAATTATAGTGTTTATTTCGGATGTTATTATTACTATAATTTCTTTTTCTACTTATTAAAATACATTTAATATATTTTTGATCTAGATAAGTTTCAAATAATCATAAAAGGTTTTCTTATTCAAAGTTCATTGTAGAAAACGCTCAGAGCAATGGAAAAAATATGAATAGATACCTAAAAATGGAAAAAACTTAGAAAAACTCTACGATACATAGACGTGAAAGTTACTATTATGTTTTTATTAAATTCAGTCATCCAATTTCCAGGGCCGTAATTTGAAAGGGAATAATTCACACAATTATAATCGAATATTTCCGAAACATCCCGAAATATAAAATTGAATTTAATTTCTCAGTATGAAGTGAACGTCTACGATCCAAATACTACAACAAAACTACAGGTCCGTATTTAAAAATTCAAAGATAGGGGTGGCCCATGTCAGATGACACCCTGTATAAAAGATTCATGGATATATTCTGAGAGCCCACATCAAGTGCCAATAGCAAAATGTGGACATATTTTCAATATGTCTGCGAGTAAAGAAGATATAGGTAAAACAATAATTTGGAATTTTTTTGTTTTTCCTGTATATCTCCAGAACCAAAAGAGCTATATTCAATTTCTTTACATCATTGAAAAGGTCTCTGAAATAAACAAATTTTCCACAATTCAACCGTCACTCGATCTCTTATCGTTTACGAGATCCCCATGTACAGAAACGAATTTGAATAGCGCTGTATATGACAATTTTTTTATTGAACAAACCCATAAAAATTGAACAAAAACTATTTCAAAAGAAACTTATTTCTTAATATCAATATTGTTGATTGATGGAAGATGCGTCTTTAAGCAATAAATAAAATGTTTCATTTATCTGTTTTTTTACGGTTTTTATGTAGATTTTTGAAATGTAAAAATCTCATTGACAAAAGTATAATTATTAAACAAATTGTGGTAATATATTTTTTGCAACGTATTATCGTTCAATCATGCATTTGAATGAAAATTACTGAAGTTTTTTCCCCAACACCAAAACGTTATTTTAACGGATTGTTAGGAAAAAACTCCTGTTATATTCATTATTACACCAAAGATTTCAAACAGTCCATCACAAATGCATTCAAATGGCAACTGAAATTTTCATTCATCAGTATTTATGTCCCAAAATTCTCTTTGAATATTTCGCCTCAAATTGTGAATAACTTCAAATTTTTTGGCCTAGATATAAAGTTACAAAATGGTCTTGTTATCTTAACAGAGTTTTTTCTTCCTGACTGAAATGTATTGTTGGCATAATTCAGCTGTTTTCCTAGCTCAAGGTTAAAATTTAAATCGACTGACATTAACTGAAGTGTGAAATGATATGCCTGGTTAACCTTTTTTTGTTAACAAATTTCATCGTTATAAACAGTGGCGTGAACAATTTCTCGTGAACAATTATTTTTTCCAAAATTTCATATTCTGTTTTAAATACTGTGTTCATTAGATACACAGATTCAAACAATCTAATTCAATAAACCAATCGAAGTCATCATTAAAGAAGGATATTAGTGACAGCTCATTAAGATATTTGGTATTTTTTTTTGGTGTTTCTTTAATGTGATCTAACCTAATAATCTATAGATATGTAGGTACTTATTTTATTTTTCTTTAAATGTAGTTTCAAGTGTTCATTATATCTACATAGTACTGTTTTAAGATATTTATAAATTTGTATTTTTTTTTAGTTACTAAATAAAAAAATATTTGGGTAAAACTCATTGTAGGCCACTGTTTTCACTAAATTTGATATTATTTAAAGTAGCTTAACTTTATCGAATCGGAGTCAGTGGTGTAGAAACGGGAATCACGCAACATTATAGTTGAAAAATGTGTTTTGAAATGAAAATTTGTTTGGATAGTAGAAGGAAGCCGTATTTAAACTGCTAGTGAATTTGTATTCTAGTCGGAGAACAGCATAGGTAATAATGAAAATTAATTAAATCGGATGGTCAAAAAGAGAACCTTGACTCGCATTGCAAGCATGAAGTATTCTTCTCTTCGAGTTCAGCACACATTCAAAAATTCCTGGGGGGTTACGATGTGTCTGCTTTTTTAAATATATTTTTTGAGTTGAATGCAGCACCACTTTGAATATTTTCTAAGATTCATTTCTCCGAGGCTTTTGTGCCACCCCGTGGGTTTACCAATAATTGGATACACTAAACAATAATCAAATTCAACTTTATTTCACTTTAAATACAACGAAAACTTCAACTAAAATTTTAACTATTATTTGAATGTTTATCGCCTTACTAGATTGCTTCGCGTACCGCACTGTAACTTCCACTTGACTGTGTCGATATGCTCGTGGCTAGCGTTTATATATATTGTAATCGAATGCGCTAGATAATTCGCCGGAATTTCATCGAAGTTGATAGAATTATTTGCGCTACATCTCAAGCGGCAGCGAACATCATACATTCGCGCGCTCTTAGCTACGTCACAATTGGTTAATGGCTAACAGTGGCGCCCTTCGTTATTTTCTTTAGGGCATGATTTACATTTACAACAATATTAAATATATGTTATTAGGTTGTTTCAAAAGTTTTGTCCGTTTTTATGAATATATTTTGGTTGGTTTTCGAGTTTTGCCGTGGTCTTCTTTGGTTTGAAATCTCCAAACGTTTCAACTGCAATTGCTGCAGTCATCTTCAGTTGCGTGGCCAAGCTACTCTTCTTGATCAGTTGATCAACGTATCAGTTGATACGTCAAAAAGAATACCCGGAAACCAACCAAAACATTGACGCTAGCCGTTAAAGCCTACATTTCTTTAGTCTACTTTGAACTGTAATATTCAATGACGTTGCCAGCGTTAAACAAGTAGATTAATTACGGGATTCGGCTCGGATTCAGATTAGGCTGACAGTTTCATCTTTCTGTTCACACAGCATGCATAGAGGTGTGTCCACTAGCCCCATATTGTGGAGGTGTTTCCTTAGTTGACAGTAGCTAGTCAGAAATCCTACTGTTGAGCGTAGATTTTTCCTGGTCATCGCCAGATATTTCTTCGGCGCTAGCTTCCCAGGGTGACCCATCCTTTGATTCCGTCTCGTCTCTTCAGGGATTGAGCATAGGTTTGGCTAGTTCCGCAATTGTCGAAGTCATCAGGCCGTAGGTTTCACTGGGTCCTGAAATTCTTAGTCCTGGGCTAAAGAGTCTGCATTGCGATTACCTTCTCTCCTGTCATTTTCTTTAATCTACCTCAGGATAATGTTATTATCCACCGAGTCAGACCAGTAACTAATCGACCTCTTGTGTTAACCAGTATATACCACGACACACTAGAATAAATTTTTATTGAGATGTGAAGCTGCAAAAAACACATGACATTGAAATGGACAAAACCTTTGAAACAACCTGATGTTTTATTTTTAGATGTAATTATTGTAATTGGAATTTTGTAAATTAATGTAATTATTTTGATATTAAATTTTTACACAAGTATGTAAATTCATAATCGACTAGTCTTATAAGCATTCATATGTTCACCTGTAAGGAACTGTAGATTGCCTTAACGATGAATGAAAAAGAAATGCATTAGACGAATTTATTAGAACCAGTTACAAGTGGTATAAAACCGTTCATTATTTCTATGCGTGATTGCCAGTTAGCTGGAACATATTTCAACTAGTTCAATCAGTCAATCAATATATGCTTTATTGTCGGAAGATTCGTATCTTATTGACAAAGTCTTGTAAAAAAATCAAATGAATGTCATATAATATTAAAAATACAAAATACAATACATGACAAAATATAAAAAAAAAGAAACATATCAATTTCACAAATGAAACATACATGACATAAAATATAAAAAATACAGACAGTTTAGGTGAACATTATAAGTTATCATGGTAGAATTCATGTATCGAATAATGAGCTTTTTTGATTAAAATATCTTTAACTGTACTTCGGAACTTTTTGATATCTGTGCTATTTTTTAGAACGGTAGTTTGTTTTTGAATTTGCTGAGAGATATACCAGTTACTTCCAATTTTCTTTCATTAATAAGTCGAAGTGTACGATCAACAGGGTTATGTAAGCCATAATTTGTAGAATGAAACTGTAAGTGAAACAAATCGCTGGACCTTAGAATTCTGTTTGGGACATTGAAATTAATATTTTCTAGAATTTCAGGAGCAACAATTGAGCCATTCAGTAACTTGTATATGAAAATTAGATCAAAGTTTTCCCTCCTTTTTCTCAACAGATTGAGATTAAGGATTTCTATAATAAATTGATAGATGTAGCCGTTACTACGTGGTAGGAGATCATAATGAAAAGAGAAATGAAAATTTCTGTTTTATACCACTCTTAATTGTAACTAACGTTACTGCAGTTTCGTCCTATATGGACATTTTCAAACTTACTTATTGTGTAAGTAAGAGTGAAAAGAGAAATTTTCATTTCTCTTTTCATTATGATTTCTATAATGTTGCTATAATCATGGTCAATAACAGGTACACTCATTTTATGGGCACAAAATCTTAGGAATTTGTTTTGAACTCTTTCAAGAGTAAGATTGTGATTGTCATAAAATGGAGACCATATCATTGAGCCCTAATTTAATATTGATACTAACAGAGACAAGTGAACTATCCTTAAGAATTGAAGGGACAGATGTTTACCATGTCGTAGAATAAATCCAAGACATTTTGCCGCCTTTACCATAATATAGTTCAGGTGGTCTAAAAATTGAAGTTGTTCATAAAAAAAACACCCAGATTCTTCACAGACGAAACATAAAATAATCCATGGCCATTAATTAAATAAGAAGTATCAAATTTTTTATTTCTTTTGTAAAAACTTATAAAACAACATTTTGCGATATTCAACTGTAAACAATTCTCGGAGCACCATGTAACCAATCTATCTAGGTCATCTTGCATTAGTGTTGAATCATATAGAGATCTTATTGACATGATAACTTTGAGATCATCTGCGAACATCAAAAAATCAGTATGATGGAAAGATTCAACAATGTCTTTAATAAAGATATTGAATAACATAGGAGCGCAGTGAGAACCCTAATGTACCCCTGATGACACCTGAATTATAACCGATGTAACGCCTCCAACTTTAATTTGTTGGGTTCGATTACATAAGAAACTTCTGAGCCATGTTACAGCTGAGTCAGAAAATCCAAATATCTTAAATTTTTTCAATAAGATATTGTGATATTTATTTGTGATATTTATGTGTGATATTCATCTGGTTGAAGCTGGGATGATTCTGCAACCGTGTTAGAAATCACACGTTAAAAGGTAAGACCTAGTTAGTCCTTAACTCGCACAAGTTTCTCATTTTCTGAGACTTGTCGTTCGTATGGGGGCGACAACTGATTAACGGAAAAAAAGATTTTTTATAGATTTACAGAAGTGAAGGACGACAACGGGTATTGATAAAATCAGGTCAATAAACTGCAACTCAGTCAAAATTACTTGTTTTTGTTTGAAGGTAGTTGAAAATGTTTCTTGATGCATTTCATTAATTCGTACTTCCATTGTCTAATATAATATAAACTGATTTGAAATTCCTGAAAGAATCTGTAAAAAATAGATTAGCTGCAAAATAACAATCATATTAAGCAAAAAAACTGAAATTTCAATCAAATAAAATACAAGCAACAACCAAAAAATCAAATTGAATATTAAACTGTTGACACGAGATGAAAATTAAAAAGTTAATTCACGACATTTCGATTGTTAGTATCCACTGTCGTTTTCGGGTGATAACTGGATCTATTCCTCCGAGATCTGACTATTTATGTGTCATTCAAGTGCTTTCACCTATCCCCTCTTCACTCTCTCCGCTTCATCAGTTTTAGCAGAAGCTGACCGTTTGGCGGGAGTTGGTCGCGTTCCGCTTGTTTAGTGGTTTCCATATGTTGCGTATCTCTACGCTAGCTTGGCTAAATGCGTCGTTGCGGATGATTTCAGCTTGAGGCCACTTGATGTTATGTTGATGAGTCCAAACGTGCTCTGCTATTCCTGATTTGCTGGTTTATTCTCGCTGTGTGAGTGTCTTGCGCTTGGCAATGCGAAATTTCAATGGCCTCTTAGTTTCACCTATGTATGATTCTCCCCACTCGCGGGTATCCGGTTAAAGCAATTCTTGTAATCGCAGTCTGCGTTTGGTGGCCTGGTTTTTATGAGGCTGCTACGGATAGTGTTCCCAGATCTGAAGCAGGTTCTGATGTCATACTTGGAACAAATCCTTCTTATCTTTTCCGTCAATCCTCTTATGTAGGCAAGTACAAATACTGGTTGTGGCGGCTTCTCTTCCTTGTGGAGCTCTTGCTGTCTTCCAGCTAAAGCCTGTTCCAGCATCACTTTGGAGTAACCATTTCGTTGAAGGTCATTTTTGATGATGCCTAGTTCCTTTTCGAGGCCTTCCTTTGTATTATAGAGCCCGAAAGCAAGGTCTAGTAGAGTATTGATGATTCCTCTCTTAGTTGATTGATGGTGGTTGGATTCCTGGTTCAGATACTGTACTGTGTGAGTGGGTTTTCGATACACATATGTTTTCCATTTAGTGTCGGTCCTCTTCACCAATATGTCTAAGAATGGCAATTTGTTGTGGACTTTCTTCTCCATTGTGAAAGTGATGGAAGAACTTACATTGTTGATGTGCTTCAGAAAAGTATCTAGTTCTGTATTCCCATGGATCCATATTATGAAGGTGTCATCCACGTATCTCAACCAAACTCGGGGCTTCTTCAATGGCCAGAGTTTCAAACCACTCCATATATATATTGGCTATAACCGGTGAAAGTAAGTTGCAGTAGACTGATAATAAACAAATTTAATAACATCTATGATGGAATCAGCCGATACTTGTATGGCAAAACACGTCTTGCGTTTTTGTAAAACTATTCTAGTGAAAATATCAAAATAAAGTGTTTTTAGAATAAGTTAATGACATCTATTTAAATCATGGAATGTTGAAACTTTCTCCCATTTTCATCGGAGCAATTCCTCAAGAGATTACTGTTACCCTTTCAAGGAACTTTGGATATTTGCAGTCCAGGTAGCAGAGTCCACAAAAATGTTCTGTAAAGTATTGGCATCCTATCAGTTTTCACATTTCCTTTAATTCCAAAGTATCTTTCTCTCTGGCAGTTGTCCTAATGAGTGAGGGTTTGGAGTCCCGAGTCTGTTTTAAAAAACACATAAGTTACCTCATAGCTTTCAGTGGGTGCCTCTTTTGAGACACTTTCGAACACAAGCCTCTGTACCATGTTATTCAAAATCATTTGATAATAAGGTCTTGGCAAGGTGCTGATTTCCAAAACACTTTCTCCATCACAATATGTACATAAAGAAGGTTGCCATTTCAAATCAAATTGTTAGTGGGAAATCAAAGAATGCTTACCATGAAAATATTTCAACTATAGAAATGAAATGAATCAGGTGCTTTCATACTTTGACATGTATCATAATTTTCAAATTGCTCATATTGAAAAGTAAAACATTTTTGTCACTGAATAGAAATTTAACAAACCTGGTAAATCCAAACTTTTCAAATTAGTTTGAGATTCTACTGCTATGACTTTTTCAGTTTCTTGACATTTCTTCACAAACTTCAAAGCAT
>WOGP01008297.1:0-11293 GCA_015342065.1 Leptinotarsa undecemlineata
CCAATGATGACTCCACCTCATCCGATATAGCGAAGAAGAATGTTGATTTTTCTAGCAATTTTGTTGGCCTCTATTATTTTGTAAATATATGTTTGACGAGAATTCGGTGTGAATATTTGTGTTTTCATTATATATTAGAGTTTTATACTCGGAAATCAACTACCTTAAATTTCGTAGTTTTTCATAATTACCCATGATGGAAAAATTCAGTTGAAATAACTTTTCCATAGGGTGATGAATTGCTATGATTGTAAGAATGAGTAACTGAAAAACTACTACTAAAAAATAATATGCCGACGCCTATGTCGAGGCGGGAATTCCTTCTCTGTGCTGTTCCAATTGGAAATACTATACGACTGAATGGGCATGAGAGGAGTATAATGACAATTCATGTCAAATGTTCGTTTCATATTGAAAATTGACGGTTAGTTGACGAAGAATTATTAAAATATATTACCTACTTGGAGGATCATTCATGGAAAAATTTATATTTCTTCATTTGTCTTTTCAGGAATAACGATGCTTTAATTTCGAAGTATTCGGTGCTGCCATTTCAACTGAATCATCATTATCTACGATGGGACTCAATATAAGCAGTAGTTCCTCCCGAAATAGGTATGATAGTGCATGGTAGAAGCATTGCGAAAACTTGAGTTGACATTGTTTCGTCCCGGCAATTTTATTTATTGAATTTCATAGAGAAAGAAAACAATTAAAACCACAGGACAAATCTAGAAACAAAGATATCTGAAAAATAACGATGTTCAGAATATAAAAAAAAATCAAAACAATTAAAAAATTTAAACGTAATGTAAAAAACTAATGAAAAACAATCTCTTTTTTTTTCTTGAAACTCTAGACATTTTTTCTTTTTCGATCTGCTTCTTTTCATGCAAATTTTCCTAAATTAAAAAAAATCTCATTTAAATTTCAACAATCAGTCCAAATTTAGTACTTTAAAAAATTGTACTATTTTCGTAGGAGACTGAAAAAAAATCTCCCATTGAACGATCACCTTGATCATCGTTGTAACCTACTAGTCTTTTGAATGCGTTCTCGTTTATATTCTTAGAAAGAAATTTTTTTGGGAAGTCAATGATTCTTACTGTCTTACTGTATAACCATAATCTGAAAAATAAATTAAGCTAGATCAATAGAGAATCCGCTGAGATGTAATAAAGGACAAACTTTGTAGTAACGAAAAGTATATAAACCTCTGAAGAGTCAAACTAGTCAGTAACTTGTCACATTCATAAATTTTTCCTACAAATTTAATAATCAATGAAAAATAGGATTTTTATACTCAACGTTTTTCAGACTGGGAAAACGATACTCGTCTCTGCTATATTTTTTTGGCATAAACTCTTTTGACGTGTGTCTAAAAAAACATAGCTGTTTGAAATTGAGACGTTTTTCACAAGTGAATTTTTGGATTTTGAAAACGGTGAAATGTTATTTTCCGAAACATCAACCATGTAAAGGAAGCTAGTACTAATTTGTCTCTTCAGTGGTTTATAATTAAGCAGTAACCTTTCGGAGTGAACTTTTCGGTTCACCCCTCATTACACTTCAGCAGATTCTCTATTAATTTATATCTATTTCTCGTTTAAATTTCTGTGTTGCTGGAAAATCAGATGAAATACATAAAACAGCATGCAAGTTGAAATGAGAAAAATTATATGAGAAAAAGTATAAATTAGTAAAAACATTTTTATAATTTAGCTTCTCGTTTAGTTGGATGGTCAAAAGTTGAGAAGCGCAAAAATTTTCAATTATTTATTAACTAACACCCACGAAATCTTCACAACTTGTTAGCCTGATCATTTACTGCGAAAGCCCAAAGCATTTACCTCAATTAATAGTCTGGGCCACTAGATCCTTTTTTTGGAACTTCTGTCCAAGGACACCGAAAATTATGATCCAGGGCTCATTCGATTCGGAATGACCTCTAGCAACTTTCTGAAATATTTCATGAGCAGCTTGAAAAAAAATGCAAGAGGTATTAACAATTTAGTAAAAAAGGGAATTTGGTTTTTTGCTAATATCTCGGAAAATATTGAAGATAACCAAAATTTTAAAAAAGATCCTTGAAGAGAGAGGGATCTCCTAAAAAATGTCACCTCCCGGAACTCCATCACCAATATTTATAATTTTAATTCAGAAGCGCTAAAAGCGGGCAATGCGCGTCCCGTGCATACGGCCTTTGAACAATAAAAATTATGTTACCATATTGAATCTTTTAGACATTTGAATGAACAAAAATGTATAAAAAAAAAAATTTGTCCCGTGATTATTTTATTAGATATACTTTAGTTAATTAACTAATTTTTACAACTTTTAAATTTACATAAAAAACCCTCATAATTTTCAAACTGAAAACCTCAAATTTTGTTCACTTTTGAAGATTTTCTTAAAAGCCTTAAAAAAAGATTCCCGTTGAAAAAATTTCAAAAATTTCATTTTCCACTTTGTTATTAATAATTTAAGACGTTAAAAAGTAAAAAATTCAATTGAAGCAATGACATTTTTCTTCAATATTCAAATTTATTCGTATTTCTATCATTCAAAATTACATAAAAATGATTTTCTATAATTTTTATCTCTATTTGTTTAAAAAATTCTTATAAAGAAATATATTATTTATTTGATATGTAAAATTTTTAGGGGGATTTTTATCAGTGATAAATATTATGTTTTTTTAAAACAAAATTGTTTCTTAAAAAAATTTGTATTGCTTAAAAACGCATTTGTTGATTAACAATTTGTTTTGCTACTAAACTGAATGTTAAGGAACGATTTTTTTTAAATCATACTCTCTTTTTCTCCTTGATATTCAGGAAGAAAATTTTATTAATAATATTTTATTTATTTATTTAATTAATAATTTGTTTCAAAGAAATTCATTTTCACGGTATATTTTTTTAACACTACCAAAAAACAAAAAAGCAATTGGTCCCTTTTAGTGCGAAAAAAAGTTTCTTTAGTTTTTACATATTTTTCAATATTGTTTTTTTTCCCACACTGAACGGTTCAATTTTAATCATCCCTAAACATAAATCTTTTTTCACTGGCTGTTTCTCGTAAAATGCACCTAAATATCATACACTATTCTATTAATTTAGATCTTACACAATTAACAATTTCAAAAAAAATTGAAGAATTATTTATTTATCAGGTTGTTTGAAAATTTTTATCCGTTTCAATGTCAAGTGTTTTTCTGTGCCCGAAAAATCCACCAGGCATTTGCAAAAGTGGTCGATCTACAATAATCAGGGACGAGGATTTGAGGACCCTGGTGGATATTGACCCAGTACAAATGAAGCGTAGGATGACGGAAGAATTGAGCGTCAGCTCCCTGTTGTTTTTGATAGTTGTATTGGAAAGGTCAAAGAGCTCGAAAAGTGGGTGCCACATGATTTGAACGATCGACAAAAATTGTCACGTTTCGAGGTATGTTCTTTGCTTTCGCGCAACCAAAACGATCCTTTTTTGGATCGGTTCGTCAAGTGTGATGAAAAGTGCCATTATCTACGACGGTGGTTGAACACCAATGTGTCACCCAGGGACTTCGCAAAGGGAAAAAGACCACTAAAAAAGAAAATGGTTACAGTGTGGTGGCGGCGGCTGATGTGATCTGCAACCCTGCCAAACCATCACAGCAGAGTCCTATTGTGAGGAAATCGATGAAATGTACCAAAAATTGCTTCAGCAGATTCAACAGAAGACATCCGGTCCTGCTCCATGACAACGCCCGTCCGCACGTTTCACAAATCCCTGACCAAAAGTCACACAACTTGCCAAAATTTTAAAACTAAAACAAGGAAGAAATTACAACTGAGCAACATTTACAAACAAATAATGAAGGGAATGGATAGTTCTGCTCTTCAATTTCGTCAAAAATTGTCATGAGTGAAGATATTTTTATTTTCACAAGATTTGTTAATTTTAAATAATTTGATAGGGATAATGTTTAGACAACTATTGCACAAATTAAAAAAATTCAGCCTGATGAACCATACAGTCATAACAATAAATAATGTGGCACAGAAGCCAACTGCGGTAATTCAACAAACCGATATACTAAACGGATGAGGCGTTTATTATTTTTCTTATTTGAGTGGGAGCCTGCTTGACAGCTTCCTCAACCTTGTTCTTGAGGGATTCGTTGTGTTCCAACATATGCAACAGTTCGGTGTTGTCAATTTTAACAACATTCCAGTACTTTTTCCAGCCATATCAGCATACTTGCGCTGCTCTTTGCTCTTTTTGAGGAGCTGAGGCCAACATTGTTGAGGTCAGTGGTTCTTGGCCTTGAATATGGACAGCTTGTTGAACAGAAGCAGCAGCTCCTTGTAAAGTACAGGCTTGTGCTAGTTCGATTTCCGTCAGCACGTACACTTTGTCCAGGTCAATGGACGTCCCTGCATGGTTTCTGGTTGTTCTCCTGTAATGGGTATTGGCACGCTAATATTTCCGCGCATGGTAGTGGATTGATTTGGAGGCCAGCAGCAGCTAAGGCATGTATGTGTTGGTCATGCCTGTGTGAGCGGCAGTACCTCCTTGATCAGCTGGTCTCACAGATGTCTGGGTAGGCTATCTTGAACTGTGCCATTTGAGCTGGCCCGTAGAAACGCTGAGAAGTGGGAATAGGTGGGTACGAAGTAATCGCTTGAAGCTCCCTGCTGGATAAATTGTCTCATCTGGTGCATACGCATATTTGCCATTAGTTGCATATACTGGAAAGTCAGATGAGCTTTTCGGTCTTCTTTACGTTGTGTCAATGCTACATATAAAGGCTTGGACTCTACAATTCTGCAGAATCGGCAATAAGGTAGAAACGGCCTTAATCGACTTCATCAAATCTCTAGCATACAATTTTTATGCTGACGTAATTAGTTGACTTGTGTTACGTTGTTAAAAGTGAACTGATTAAAATGTCATTAATTTCAATTGAATTGAGCAAGGTATTTACTGAAATATTACAATATGAAATAGACTCGAAAAACGTATAAAACTTTTGAGACGTTATAATTAGTTTTTTGTTCGTCGTCGATCTTGGCCAGACATAAATTTTCAATCGCGGCTATTTTTTCAAGCATTCATATCTCTAATTTTACGGAGCTTGTTATTATATTATTACCTTTTGTTCATTTGATCATTTGTTATTTTATTATCTCAATGTTCATTTCAGGATGAATTGAAAAAGCCTTGGATGATACTCCGCCCTTTCACCTACACATCTAGATGTCTATTTCTTGTATTTATTTTGGTTTAGTTATTTATTTATTTACATATTCGAGATACAAACAAAAAAATCCATACAAATGTATCAATAATAAATTAATAGTAACCTATAATACACATGTACATAGTGTCTAAAATAAAGAATGAATTAGAATTAAATACAGTAAAAACTGATTATTGCTACTACATATCATACAGGGCGTGCTAAAATTACCATTATTTCCATTATGCATAAAAGTGGTCAAAAGATCGATTTTCAAATAAAAGCCCCTGCATTACTCGATAAATTGAAAAATTATGGAAAATGCTTCAAGATAATATATCACGTCCCTATACCTAAATCATAAAGTTTTCTTGATAAAGTCACTTTTTCTGAAAACATATTTTCAAGAATTTGGTTGTAGGTAGCGGTGAAATTATCCAGCTTATAACAGTTTGGTAATTTTTATAATTTATTTACGAATAGTTATCGACGGTGTTTCGAAACTATGGCTCAAATTTATAAGCATTTTCAATATTACCAAAACCTGTTACTTTAAATGAGGACAATACTGTTAAAGTTTTGGCATATTTTTATGCCTATCTAGAAGCTTCCATTCGCAGTTCAGAAAAAGATTTGGATGTATCACATGCTTCAGTACAACGAAAAATCACGAAATGCATTCGTATAAATTCACCAAAGTTCAAGCTCTCAGAGCAGAAGACTTTGAAATTAGAGTGCAGTTTTACCTATCAGGAAGATCGGACTTATTTCTCAAAAATGATTTGGAGCCACGAATCAAAATTTACGAGGCATGGCAGTTTTAACAGAAGGAATACACCTTTTTGGGCTGATTATAATCCTCATGTGATAAAAGAAATAGGTTTTCTAAAAAATATATCTGGTTATTTTCTGTATTTTGAATAAACAATTTCCTTAGGTTTTGTTATTTATGAAGACTCATTTAATGCAGAAAGATATCTTCAAATATCAAGGACGACTGTTACTGATTTCTTCAAAAAATTACGAAATATTTGATGAACTTTCAGGCGTTTAGGACTGTGGGATTAGCAAACGAAATCTCCCGATCTCACGCCAGTTGACTTTTTTATAGAGTGTTTTGAAAGAAATGGTGTACAGTATTCCAGTGCTTACCAAAAAATAACTGTGACTGCGAATAGTGCGGTGTATCAAAGACCTGGATCCCATGAAATTGAAAAAGCAATCAAAAATCGTATACAACAGAACATTTTGAACTGTTTTGAATGTAATGGACAATGTTTCCAGCATTTATTATGAAAATGTGACATTTTGTTTGAAATTTTTTAATTTTTATTCATCCTAATTCTGTTATTTTCTGTACTTTCCCATATTATAGCTCAAGAAAGTCTTACTTTACACCTAGAAATGCCTGATTTTTGTGTACAGTTCTTTCTTGGAAACTTTGAGCCATAGTTGAAGAAGTTATTATGTAAAATTACAAACTTCCTCTCGTTCATTGGTATCACATGATGATTAAGATTAGCCCAAAAATGTTTATTCTTTTGAAACACCCTCGATAACTATATGTAAATTACTTATCCATTATCATTTTACTGCTACCTAAAACCAAATTCTAAAAAAATAATTAATCCAGAAGAAGTGACTATATTGAGAAAACTTTATGATACAGGTATAGGGTCATGATATATCATCTTGAAGTATTTTTCGTCATTTTTCAATTCAACAAATAATATATAGAGGGTTTGGTTGAAAAAAAAATAACTTTTGACCACTTTTACGCACAATAGAAATAATAGTAATTTTAGCACGCCCTGTGTGACATGGGGTCGATTTCTTGGAGTTAATTAAATATTTCGAGTTTTAGTTTGTTTAAACATCTTCAAAATATTAACTTTTCATGAATTGAGAGTACTGATGTACAATTAGGATTATGTTTTGGACCATATTCAGCACAAATTATTTTTTGCCTCGAAAACCAACAGAGAAGGTATAGGACAATATTAACAAAAAAATGATTATAATTAAAGAGCGATTCAAAATGTGTTAATATACGTACTAAAATTTTCAGAAAAATCCTACGTTGCGTTTACTATAAACGACTAACATACCATTTAAATTTTCTTATGACAAACCCCAGACCTCTACTTATGCCTATTAAAGACGTATTATTATTATTATCATTGATGTAACATAAATTTTGGTAGGAATGGGAGCAAATTTTACCAAATTTGTGTGTGCCCCACTCCAAACATTCCCGGGGCAGGGTTAAATTTTCTCTTATCGGTCACTTCATTCATGTTTGCGATTTCAGAAAAGTCAGTATTTGTGGCGAATACGTCCACCAATACCAAACAGAAATAATTGAAGAGTCGAGTGGATAAAGGAAGTAAGTAACTTTTTGTCAAAAATCGACTTATCCCTATAAATACAATGGGTAAGTGATAATTTGTCACTTAACTTCAAATTTGCAGCAAAAATATAGAAAATAAAAAAAATTTGTACGTGAAAAAGGAGGTATGTGCATATTTTCTAATATAAGTTTATGAATGAAAGAGGTTTTTGAGGGGGGTTTTCAAAAAGTAAATTAATTCTGCAGAAAGCAATAGAAATATCTAGGTCAACTGAAAATCAGGGTGATATTGTTGAAAATGGCAATTCAAAGATTTATCTCAAAAATGCATCGACATTCGGCGAAAATTCTTTAAAAAGCCTGGATAAAGAACAGTGTGATTTTATAGAACCAAAAGATAAGTTTTTGAAAGTAGTGTACTATTATTTACGTGTAATAACCTGCATTTTCGACGGGAGTCAAAAATGTCTGGATATTATCATTATGAATATGCCTTGAGCCGTAGGTTTTTTATACTTTTCTGTTTTGTGTTTGTTATAGCTAGTCCACCAAAATCCTGTCGCATGAAGCCCAAAGGCAAGAATTTTACTGAAAACGTTAATCATGGTAAATTGCGATGTCAATTAAAAAAATAGTTAAAAAACTGTTTTATTGCAGACTCTCTCACTGATTCCAAAGATGAACCTTTTCAAGCAGACTTTGAAAATGACGAATTTATTCCTGATAACTTGCCTGACGACTCATCGGATGCAGATGAATGTCAAACACCAAAAAAGGCAAAGACGTTAGAATTAAAAAATATAAATAGTTTCATCAATTTAATTCAAAGCGATGCAGCTGCAACTGAAAATAAAAATGAAGATGAAAAACAGACAAAAAGGTCAAAAGTGTTTGAACTGGAAGAAAAAATAACAAGAAAGAGTCACAAAAAAAAACAAATACATATATGGAAGAAAAATATTGCAGCAATGGCAAGGCAGAAAGGTGAGACTTATGTTAATCAAAAAAAGAAAGTAAAACCAAGGAAGACTGTGAATTTAGGTAAGCTTTGTAAAAATAAGTGCAAGAAAAAGTGTAGTGATGAATTGGAAGCAGAACAAAGATAAAACATATTTACCAAATTTTACATGTAAGATGAGAATTCAAAAACATGTTACTTTTTAACGGTATGTCTGCTTCTTTCTTCTTCTGCTTTTTTTCCGCTTCTTTCTGCTTTCTTTCTTTCATATAATCAATAATAATACAGAAGTGACAAAATGCAAAAGAGCATTCTGTTCTCTGTATCAAATTGGCAAGAAAAGGTAGAATATCTTCAAAAAGGCATTAAAGAAGGTTTGCATGCATCTAATCCCAATAAACGAGCTAAACATGATAATCGGCCCCATAAGATACCTGATAATAATATGAAATAATATGTGATGCAATATATCAAAAATTTTCCAGCAACAGAGTCTCACTATTCAAGAAACAAAAATCCCCATAAAAATACCTTTCTTTCTTTTTAAATATTTCAAAGATGTACAAATTGTACCAAGAAAAGTGTTTGGAAGAGAATAAGGATCCCCGTTTCAATATAAAATATTGCACATACAGCAAGATTGTCTCCACTGAATTCGACTATTCGTTCGGAGCGCCGAGGAGCAATACATAATATAGTACGTGCGATAGCGGCTAAAGCAATGAAGAGCATGAAGAACATTTAAAGGCAGCCTTTGCACTACAACGTGTAGACCGCGACTATGCAAAAAACAGTGAAGGTGTTTGCTATTTAAGGATGGATCTTCAACAAACACTCCCACTTCCTAAACTTAGTACCAACAAGGCATTTTATTTACGGCAAATGTGAATGTATAACTTGGGTATCCATTCTATTACTAAAAATATAGACAAAGCAAATTTCTTTACTTGGACTGAGGATATGGCGCATCGCGGTAGCATTGAAGTATGCAGCGCATTATTAACAATGTTAGAATATAATTTTCCAGACACGTAATATTGTGGACTGACTCACTTGCAGGACAAAATAAAAACTTTTTAATGATATGTTTATACCAGTACTTGATATTTTCGGGATTAGTGAAAATTATTAGCCTTAAATATCCTGAAGTGGGCCACAGTTATTTAGACTCAGATCGCGATTTTGGGCGCATTGGAAAAGTTTTACGTCGCCATAAAAACATATACGTACCTGACGATTATCGAACTATAATAATCCAATCAAGTAAAAAGAAACACATTACAGTTATGCTTCAACACTTTAGGAAATTTGACGATTTAGCCACTAAGTTAAATTTAATTAATCGTAGAAAAAACACTCTAAATGAAACCGTTCCATTTAGAGACGGAATAAAATGGATAGGTGTCTGCAAATATGGACCATACTTGTATAAAGAGAACTATGATCCCAACACTCCTTTTAAAGAAGTGAAACGTATTCGAAACTCACACGTACCTCCTCCAGATAATGTTGATATTGAAAGGATTAGAACAAAAACTGTGGTTAGTTGTCAGCTGAAAAAATTGCGAATTTGAAAAGTCAAGTGCAGTATGTTAAAGAAACATTCCGATGGTATTATAACACCATTATAGCAGAACAAGAATCTAAGGCCTAATATTATGTTATTAATAGTTTTAAGTTAGTACAGTTAGAGTTAAAGACATTCACCTACCTATGTAATTTTTCTAATCTTTTAATAAAGTCAACGTAAAATACTTTTAGTATAAATACCCCCTTTTCCAATTAAGGCTGATCGGTTTCGTGTAAAAATACTTAATGGATAATAGAGGCAACTGCACTTTTTTTCCAATTTTTTTTTTTTGAAGATGTTACTGAATTTTTTAAAATGTTGAAGAAAATGTTTCATCATAGCCCAATAACAGGCAAAGTTTAAACAAAAACAAAGTTTAAAAAAAAGTTTAAACGAGTACAAAGAAAAACGGTTTCTGAAAATTCAAATTTCTCCATTTCAACATTTTGTTACTCACCTCCTTCATACACTCAACTCTTGAATCATTATCAAAAATGAATCTGTATAGATCAAGTATACCGTATATAATACGCGGTGACACAGACAATAATTGTTTTATATTATTTGACAATGCATCCAGACCAGTCAATCTCGAGTTCCCACGCTGACGCTCAAACCATCTGTTAAACAGTTACTACAAGTGGTTCTTCTACACACATGCATATTTTATCTGACGAAAGTAAAAACATGTTGAAGAATTGATAAAATGTCTGGAGTCAAAATTATCTTCGGAATTTATGAACGAAGTTATAATACTTAAAAAGTGATTTGGTGAATGATTTTTTTCACGAATTCATTGCTGTACATTGAGAACCTACTTTTTTCGATCCGTAAATTAAATGAAATAAATTCCTTTTTTGTTATAATATGTTGGTACTTTTTGGAAAAGAAAATTTTTGGTGTTCTACTACTCCATCTTGATACAAAAAAAAGATGAAGGAATCTTCCAAAGAAAGGAAGGAAGTAATCAGCTACTTTCATATAAAAATTGAATTACATGAAAGAAAAAAAAATTTTTCGAAACAAATACTTCTATATGAACACTGAATTATACAGAAAATACTTTTCTCTATTCAGTTTGTATTTCAAACATTCGTTGTGGAATAAGATCAGATATCATTCACATGAGTTCTACTTTAAATGAATGGTAACAAATTGCACTTACATGGAACACTGTCATCCTCACTG
>WOGP01008298.1:0-11292 GCA_015342065.1 Leptinotarsa undecemlineata
ATTTACAACACATATAAGGAATATGACTGCTGATGCAAATAGGATGCTTGGATTCATTTACAGAAATGGCAAAAACTTCAAAAGTAATGCCACTTTAAAACTGATATATTTTGCGTATGCCAGATCTAAGTTAGAGTATTGCTCTGTGTTATGGAATCCAGTTTGCGACTACCAAAAAACATCAATTGAAAGCGTGCAAAGGAAGGTCCTGAAATACTTATATCTAAGAGTTGATGGTCAATACCCCACGAGAGGCATCGATCATGACATTTTGTTGACATCATTTGATATACATCTTTGAAAAATAGGAGAGTTATCCTTAGTATAAATTTTCTGCATAAATTACTGAACAACAATATTTACAGTACGGTTCTTTTACCCAAGATCAATTTCTTAGTACCAAGAACTGAAAATCAACACAATCTGAAATTCTATTGCGAAGCATCAGGCACGAATGTTATGCTACGATCACCATTAAATTTTATGTGCAATAGCTTCAATAAAATCTATGAACACTGCGATATTCATTTCGACTGTCTGAACACCTTGGTATCTTGAATCCACAATCACTTTTAATAATACTATAAATAACATTTGTGTCAATACTGTTACATTGCATGATTTGTAACTTTTTGTGTTATATACTCATTTTTTATCACAAAATATGTTGCCAGAAAAAGACTGAATGGATCTCAAAAAGAGTTTCTGATTTTCATTAGAATCTACCAGGATTGCCTCGTACATTTGAGTACAGCTCAAACTCTCTGACGTCTCGTGTGCCGTATCTACACACATACTTTGAGCCTTCCGAATTAGGTTTTCGAAATTTGGTAGAGTTGCAGTCTCGCCTTCACCTTGGTTGAGAAGCTGTACTCATTTGATTGAGATTTACTTTACTGAAGAAAGTCATAATAACTTTGAACCTGATGATAAGTATGATGCTCATTTTCAGTTTTTATAATCAAACAAAGTTGTTGATTTCTCATTTTCATTGGGAACCATGAAGAAACCTCCCATGAAAACAATAAGTTTCATAAATCCCCTACCTTTCGAACCCAATTCACCGAAACTTTATCATACGTCCCAGAAGCGTTACCCGGAGCAAAGAAAGTTTCCTGAAGTGTGTTATCTCACGTTGCAAGGTCGTCTGTCCATAGTGACGGTCTCAGACTGGATTCCGAGCGGAGAGCAAAATGCGATCAGTCTCCCCCTTGAGATTCGGGAATGCATGCCGGAAGTCGGAGTGTAACGGAATTACGGCAGCGACAAGCTGCTTCATCGGTCCCTTGCTGCTGTGTCGTGTCTTTCGGGTTACTTTCATATTTGATGGAGGGCCAGGCAGAAGGCAGTTCGCGTGTGGGAGTCGGAGTGAAAGATGGTGCTATTGACAGAGATAGCAAATTTTTTTGAATTCGTCGAGATTTATCATTTTGTTGAAAGACCGACTTGCAAAAAAATTCGATGTAAGACCGACGGGTCTATTGAAAATTGGAGCTCTTCTTAGATTACTCTATTTTGCTGGTATAAGTCATGCCCCTAGAACATTTATTTTTGTGTTTTGGTCTACGGACGGCACATGCCTCTAAATATTTTCTGCCACAATGGCACTGGAAATATTTCGTTTTCTAATGAAGTATTTGCGAATGAATGATATTCGAACGAAATAAATTCGAAAAACGAGGGATAATCTAGCATGTTAGAGAATTATCTCAAAATATAAACAAAAAATGTCGGAAGCACTACTAGTGGGTAGATATGTTACCCACTGTGTAGCAGATATGAGATGTTGTTTGAATTTAGTAGTCGCTGCCAGTATATCCTGATACACTGGTAAGATATGGATTGAAAATTTTGTCATCAGTCGATCTGCGCAGATTTCATACATGTTTTATGGAGATCTACTGTGGAACACAACCAGAAGGTACATTCCCAGTTAGCAATGCTATCACTGATGTTATAAATATGATCTTTTCCCCTTTCGAAGTCCAGGAGAAATATTACAATGGACAATTGGTTTATATTTTGTGATATTGATGACTTATTTATTTTGTGGAAATTCATATTCAATTAAATGATAGAGATAAAATAGTTTGTATAACTTCCACTTAATGTATTGATATTAATACGACCAAAATTTCGGTTTTTACATCATTCTCAAGTATCTTTACACTATTTATGAGAATGTCGTATTATTATCGTATAATACCGTATCAATATCAATTGGAAATTAAACAAAGTATTTCATCTATATAATTTAATTGGTTTACATTTGTGCCAGCCGCTGATGATTTACTGAGAAATTATGACTCAACAATAGTTGAGACACCACGTAAAGACAAAAAGCAAATATCATATAATGGTGATTTTCTGAATACTTCTCAACATTGTATGTACCAACCAGAGAAATAAGTCGAGTTACAGCAACATTTCCTGGAACTGAAATGGTGATGTCATTGTCAATAATTGAAAATAAACGCGACAGATGCGCATTCTGCAACGATCGCAAAATGCGATACAAATGCCTTATTTGCAAAAATGTATTTGTTTAGAACATACTTCATGTGTGTGCCAAACTTGTGACATGACATTTACCAAATAACATCTCTACAGGGTATTCAGTACGACCTCGCCAAAAAATAGTGTTCATTGATATCGCGTTTCAGTTTCAGAATAAAAATTCATTGTTGACTTTTTTTATCATATTTGAATTTGGTAACAGTATTTATATATGTTCGATTTTTCTGAAATATGCGTTTTTTGTGGATATGCTGGTCCCAACTTGTCCTGTCTTGTAGAAAAAATACGTGTCCACTCCACGGTTGAAGAGAATCTGAAGAAAATTTTGGTGTTGAGTATCGGTAACCAAGTAGACCTCAATGTTACGAAAACCATGGGTTCAGTTTTCTTTGAGAAATATAAACGAACATGCTTATAAATGTCAGATCAGACAAATGCCCTAGCTGTGCCAGTTAATTTGTTGTATGTTGAATCGGAACAATTTTTCTTGGTACAACCATATCACTGGAATGGTCGAGGCACCTTATCAGAAGGTTGGACCAGTATTGGTAACAAGATAGTTGCACATACCTCAGTAACTTCTTTGATCAATTACCCAAACACCAAACTAATATTTTTGCACTCGACGCGCGTTTCGCCAACAAAGTTAGCATCCTCAGAAAATTTGTTGGCGAAACGCGCGTCGTGTGCCAAAATATTAGTTTGGTGTTTGGATAATTGATCAAAGAATTTATTCAACTTTCACACCAAAGGTTCCAATCCCATAGTTATTCATACCTCAGTACCTTTCGATATTCTGTAAAGTTCAAATCAGACTTTGTTCAGAACATTTTATTCATTCAATTTATTTACTTCATGATCGTGAGAGACACAATCAAACACCAGTTCCAATAGATTAACTCTTGATCACAAAATTCGTACATCTTATTACTAGTAGGTGAAAAACTATAATATAATACATAAGTAAATGATACATAATGAGTTGATGAGTTGTAAAACTCCTGAAATCAAAGTGGCAACTTTGAATTAAACTCAAATAAAATTTTCAAACCATCAATTGGAACAATAAAGTATATTAAGGTAACAAGGACGAAAACTAGTTAATCTGTTGTCAGCATCAACTAATTTGAGCAGAACTACGTGAGACGTTTGAAAATTGTCTTAAATATTTGACGGGATGCATAGAAAGTATAATAATAATAACTTCATTCACAACATGGACAGATTAGAGTACAATTAAAACAAAATATATGAACAAAGTGGTTTGGCGATAAGAGCAGAGCTCTTGTTTCACAATAAGTTGTGAAGAATATGTAAGTATGAATTTCTATAAAAGTAAGTATGGCATTCATGGAGTAGAAACTAGAAAACATTTCAATAAATTTTGTGAATTTGGTGTAATGAGAAAAATAGATAAAACTTTGGATGAATACTACAGGTTCTATAAGACTAAAATATTAATGTTCAAATAGATACAATCTCGTGCAATGTGGATAAGATTTACAATACAGTATGACACAACTTTGGGATGAATTTGACTAAGACTTTAACATATTTCACTCAAACAGATTATTTGTAAATCGTCTATTTTTTTCGAGAATATGTTTTCCTATTTGTTTTTTGAATATTGGTTTAGAATAAGAATTTTTCATTTTGTGAGGTACAATGTTAAATAATTCAGTTGTCATGAAAGATATGTTCTTTGTGAAATTGACGATTCAACAGTAAGAAAGGTTAGGATGCTCAATTCCACCAACGAAAATTCTTTCGCCTGATTGGAGATCCAAAACTCACAAGAAAGCTTAATAGCCTGGATTGCAAATGTAAGTTGGAAACTCTTTCCTTCTTAATAGATACTTTCAGTGGAACTGTTAGCATTCGTCGAATTACATTTGTTGAAAACTCTCTTTTTCCATGGTGCAGTGGTTTGACTTCTTTGGTACCACGAATCAAAATTTTCACAAAGATTCAGATCTCGGATATTTTTAGGGATTTTCATATAGTGTTTGTTCACAAAACGTATCCACGAATTGTGTACTCTGAATGAATATCAAAGTCATAAAACACTTCAAACACCAGTCATCAGTTGATAGTTATGAAGCTCGATTTCGCGCAAAGAAATATATTTTTCGAATTTAATTCGAAATGAGTATACTATTTTCGACCAGCTACAGACTATTCCAGATATCAATTTATCTACGCCACTCCTATTTCGGAAGCACATTGCGTTAAGATGTCAAAGGGGGTATCATAATATGTCAAGGCGAAGCGCATATGCTGATAACATCTAGTTTGCTATCTCTAACGTTTTGTTGCATGTAGCAACGCCATTCGCATAATAATTGAGTTTCTGCTCGAGACAATGAGTTCAAGTTACTCACATTAGTCTGTCTGATCTGAATAATCACAATACGCGAGCTTCTGCCAATTACTCATTGATAAGGAGTTGGTTGATCGAGGGTGGCGATAAAACAGGAAAAGGACTAGTTACTGAATAAAATCAATCATCATCCCTCTTGATAATGTTCTAGATATATCTTGATCGCAGTTGCTTGTATGAATTGGAAAAACATGGATTTTTTCATAAGCAATAGAAATGTGTGACATCGGAGTGACAAATTTTTAAGTCGGCTTTGGTAGTTCGACCAATCTCTGAAACCGAGTTTTTATAAACGGCTGTCACCTGATGGATCTAGTATAGTAATCATATATTTTTTTTTTTTTCATAAAATTATTTTCTAGCACCTTGACTGCATCAACCTTTCTTGATTTAATATCATTTCAGAAAATATGTGGATTCGTGTTTCGATAGCATTACGCAAGAGCTTTACAAATTTTTGCTGACGCAGTCGTCGGTTTAGGTGTATTTCCCACGGAGCGATACGATAAGCGATGCAAGAAGAACAATCTTTTATCGCCTGATGCAACTTGTATCCTCGCAACACTCCAGTGCATACCTACTGGAGCGATACGATAACCTAAAGGATAAGCAACAAAGCAGTTGTTTTCATCAGTCGTTGTTTTTGCTTACCGCTTCAATGCGGAATCCTGTTTTACAGACAATATTTTTTCAATTCACCACACGCATGTCTACAGCAATTAAGTGAATTTTTCTCAGAATCGTTAGTCAACATCACTGTAATAATTTATTTCATCAGTTCGGACTTCCATTGTCTATTATAATATAAATTGATATGAAATCCCTGCAAAAATTAAAATGATTAACCAAAACTAAATTTCATTAAACAAAAAACTGAAAATTACAAAGAAATAACATACAACCAACAACCAAAGAAATACAAAATTGAATTATCAATAAAAGGTGAATATTCAAAAATATCATCAACAACAAATAAAAAATAAAAATTAATGAAATTTTTTAATTATCATCTTTTATTGATAATTCAATTTTCTATTCATTTTTATTGCTGCTCGTATGTTATTTCGTTGTAGTTTTCAGTTTTTTGTTCAATAAAATTGTTATTTTCGGTTAATTTTTTCAATGATTTCAAATCAATTTATATTATAATGGACAAGCGAAATCCGAACTGATGGAATACACCACGAAACATTGTCAACCAACTTCAAACAAACACTGTGATGATTTATGAAATCTCAACTTTCGGAAACAATATATAGGGTGCTCGGTAAAATCCGTCAAGTTTAATTCATTTTCAAACAGATATAATTCAACTTTTTCAAATAGAAGACCCTGTATTTTTTCATTTGTATGAAATGTTTCAACACCACAAAATATGTTTTTTTTTTCGTTCACTTACTCAAATTTGTTTTTCGTTTATTCAAACTATTAGTTTGAATATTCGCTGATGTTATCAGGAGTTTCCACAATAAGAAATGCGTAAAAGCCCAATTATCCCTGATTGACATCAAGAAATGAATATTGGAATTTCTCAATAACGCCAAGTGTTTAAGTTTCTTTCGCATGCAGATTGAATCATTTTCAATATGAATTATGTATTGGAAGATATGGTGCAAATGGTCTATGTTTTGGGGGAGAGTGACGGAAACTACCTCCTTGCATCTAGGTTTTGAAAACATTAATTCCCAGAAAGAAGACAACGTGATGGGGTATATCAAATGAATTGTCTACCAAATTCCTCCAACATCTTTAGAAGACATGAAACGAAGAATCACTAGAACTTTCAGGGCCATCACAGAGATCATGCTGGAACGTTTAGAGCATTCGTTTTAAAAAAGTAACATAATGTGTTGCAGAAAATAATCTCCAAAATGTTTTGAACATTTTTGGACTAATCTTTTTATCAAAAATTTTAGAATTATTGTTCATATTGACATAATTTTGAGTAAGTGAACGTAAATAAATGAATTTTTTGTGGTCACAACAATTAATAAAACATTTTGCTTCTTGCTTCAGTATAGTGCTTACCAAAAATAATAAGTTTTGAGTTCAGCCCACAAAAAATGGATCAGCATGAATTCAACATTGAACATGTAACTGAAATGAATGAAATGAATTCTTAGTGGGACCTTGGCAACAACTGCATTTGAGTCCTTTCACAGTCGACATGTGAAATAGCAGAATTATTTTTTATTTTTATAAACCTACAGCATAATGGAGGGAGCCCCTTTATTTGAAGATGGTTAGCACATTGTGTTGATTGCTAGTTCTAAATGTCAGTTGAAACTATCAAATGGAGTTTTTATAGCTTTATTTTATTGAAACAACTTATCTGTTACATATCTATCAAAGCTGTAGCACAACTATTTTCTTGATGCAATCCCTGTTGTTCGACCAGTGTAATCTTTTATTGTAACACAAGCAGAAACGTTTCTTTTGAAATAGAAATTAAATTTCAGGTTTCGCCCCGTCTTCTGTGTTTTTGATCCTTATAAGAATTATTTCACGAAATCGAACACACCGCACAACACTTATGAAAATTTGTGAGTGTTCTAGATTTTGAAATTAACGTTCACTATCATAAATTATTGATGACTGTAATTGGGACATTAAAAGTTTTTAACGGTGTTATCAGTATTTTTTTTAATTGTCTATGTTTTTGCCTAAATGAAACGAGCAAGTTTTTCAATTGTTCATTGCATGAGTTGTTTGGGTTTTGAGTGTTTCATCATAGTTCTAGTGATTAACTTTTTTGTGTATTTGAAAAGTTTCGAAGCTTCATCTCCTCCCTCATCGTCAGTCCAGAAAGATGAGTCATGGTGGATTTTTTATTTCCAATATATATCCTGAATCGCACTCAATTATTACGCAAACTTGATGTTTATAAGAGGTAGGTACAGAAAAATAGAGATGATGTAAAAATGCTTTCAATTATTCAGAAGCACGATATTATATGCTTATTTTTCACTACAGGTATAAGTTATGCTTTGGAGTGATTATCTGTACTGAAACTCAATATTTTTCCACATTTTCCACTACATTTGTAGCTGATAACCATAAAATAAAATTGTGAGAAAGTCTACTAGGAGAATAGAATGACATTTAGTTTGAAATGAACTCTTCTCAAATATGTTTAGATCATGCATAGAAGTTATTTTCAGGTACAAAATGGGATAATAGCTTTCTCTTAATGAATGCTTCCATTCGAAGATTGAATCACATTAAAAAAAAATACTTTCGAAACACTTACATTGACATGAACAAAAAACGATATGGAAATCACATTTTCTGATTCAGTTTGCCGGTAGCATTCATAGGGACGCTTCACTTTAATGTATCAAAAGGAAACGATATGAAATTTCACTATCATGGAAAACCAGCGTCCCCAGAATATTAGCGACCCGAATGGCGGATTTCCAAGTTTAGAAATGAGAAATTGGTGTTATTATAAAACATTGAAAGATGAATATACTCATGTAAATATTCATAAACATATTTGATATAATCCCAGCCATAATAATCTTGGTATATATCTATGAACCGAACGTTCATGAAAAAAACTTCTGGTTTTCTTCTACTTGATATCATGAATGAAATGAATGCTTCATTTTGTGTAATATCCTGAAAAGTGCTGAAGGAAGAAAAACGTTCTTATTAGTCAGAGGGCTATGCTTGTCTTTCTATGCTATGCAACTCTTTCAGTTCTATTGCCTATTGCATATTCAGGAAAATTTTCTGTGAAGATGCTGCACTGACGACTGTCGGATATAATTCAACGCCCTTCGTGGTATTGGCCAGGGGAATAGTTGTTTTCTGATAGGCGTTAGTCCATTAATCCTACTGTGTAGGTATATCGAGACTGGCTTGAACGTTTGCAGTAAATTTGCTTTAGATTTGTTTACTGTCAGTCTTCAAGCATAGCCCACTGACTAATAAGAAAGTTTTTTTTCCTTATGCGAAGGAATCGGGCAAATTACGGATGTGCAGTTGGTTGGTATCTCGTCCACTAGATGGAGTGAAACTTTGTGATGTTCGTTTCAACTTCGGAAGAGGAATGAAATACTATGAAAAAATTCCGATTTTCAATTGTGGAATATCATTGACTTCAGGTCGATGATGGTCACTATCTTGCACTGATAAGTGGCTAATGAACCCGAAACCGGTCTGCAAGTGTGCCCGTATTGCCAATTGCATATGCAGGAAAATTTTCTGTGAAGATTCCTGCACGGACGCCTGTCGAATATAATTCAACGCCCTTCGTAGTATTCGCCAGGGGAATACATGTTTTCTGATAGGCGTCAGTCCATTCAACCTACTGTGTAGGTATATCGAGACAGGCTTGAACGTTTGAAGTTCATTTGCTTTAGATTTCTTCAGAAATATCATACGCCACAGCTCTTAACACTTCTTGTTTTTCGATTGCGTTATTTCAAATATGAGTGACATACCTACCATAGAAAGTAGACTGTTCATTTTGTTTCTGAAAGCCACATTGACGATCACTCAAGACGTTGAATCCGTACAAATATTTAATAATATGGTTTTTTCGTAAGGAATTTTTATTCCAGTTCAAGACTGCAAGTAAGTTCCATGCATGATCTACACATCTTCGTAAAGATTATTCGAATTGCTTTTTCTCTTCCTAAGGAAGATTGTTACAATTGTTTCGTATGAAAAAGGCCAAAAGCGTTTTATCTCATTAACGTATCTTTCCTAAAATATATCTTTTCAATTCCAATGAAACGACATGTCATATTGCATATTTCAAGAGACCGTTGTTCCACAGTCAATTATAAGCGACGAAACGAACCGTGTATCAAACCCTATCTATCAAATATTGACAAAACTCCCCATCGCCATGTCGAAATTCTCACAAAACCCCAGCAGCATCCGATTCGCTTCGCTTACTCCCAACACGGCACGTGAACTTCTGAACTCTTTCGGAAACAACTCCGGACGGAATTCTTGAAAATTGTTTATCCTCGTAAAGGTCCGATATACCGTATCCAGCGAAATACCCGACATTCTGCTCCATACGGTAGCACCATGTGGCGCTTTTATTCCCTCACGTCGATGAATAATGATCTCTTTGTGTAACAGGTTATCCATTCATACACTGTTAAATATTACGTTTAACATTCCCTGTGGGATTTTTTCAGGTTGTAAATGGAACGCTTAAGTGGGATCCATTCCGGATTCTAGATTTATCGCCCCGGGGTTCCGTGTAATATGTTTTTCGATAGTTGGGCTTTTGAAACGCGAAGAATGCTCGTGTGCTTTGATGGACGTTTGATTGTTATCTACAAGTAAACAGACTTCAGATAGGATTCCATGTGAAAGTCTGAGTAGCCACGATTTTGTAATAACTGGAGAGAAATTAGTTTCACCTGATTACATCAGAATAAATCTTGGACATTTACCAATCATAAAAAGGGGATAATCTCGAAAAAACTATTTTGAATCATTTTTCGAACAATTTCAATGTGTGAATGGGTATTGGAAAGTCGCAATACCCATTATGTAGTCTACAAAGATAGCAGCTAGACAGTGAAACTGAAATTACAAACTATACCTTTACCCTTCTACCTCACATATTTCTCCTCTTCTTCTCAACTTCACTATTTCAATGACTCATTTTCGTTTTTTTGTCATTCATTTTAGTTGTATGCCTTTGTGCTGCTGTTGCAAAATAAGACGGAAAGCCAAATTCATCCTTGACATGAATCAACAGACAACTGAATATTTGTTTGAAGGTGGTTGACAATGTTCCGTGATGTATTACATCAGTTTGGACTTCCATTGTCTAATATAATATAAATTAACTACAAACTACAAAAGATCGGACCGAACAGAAATTTCGGAACAAGTGAGGGAGCACATAAAAAATATGTGCACGGACCACATGACACCGAAGTATACCTTCAACACAAACTTCACGGCCAAAATCATGAGCCGTGAAAAGTGGAAGACCATTTGTCATCCCGAGAAAATGTTTGGAAAAAACACCTAGTATACAGATGGATCGAAGACCAAACATGGAAAGGGAGCCGGAATATACCAATATACAATTATCCGCTAGGACTATACACATCCGTTTTTCTGGCGTAAGTGTATGCTATCTTGCAGTGTGCAAAGCTTATTAAATTTAAACCTCAGAGAAATGAGCGGATCAATATTTTAGCAGACAGACAAATCAACTTTGTACTGGGTGCCAGGGTAATTATGAAGCTGATGAATGCGCTAGACATGGATCATCAATTTCATATTTAGGTCCTGAACCAGCTCTGGGGGTACCAAAATCATTGATACGAAACCAGATTAGGACATGGACCAATAAGAAGCACGCAGAGTATAGGACAAAACTACCTGATAACAAAAAAATGTTCAACAACACG
>WOGP01008299.1:0-11292 GCA_015342065.1 Leptinotarsa undecemlineata
AGAGATACGTAACATATGGAAACCTCTCATCAAGCGGGAAACGACCAACTCCCGCCAAACGGTCATCTCCCGCTAAAACCAATGAAGCGGAAAGAGGAAAGAGGGGTTAGGTGAAAGCACCCGAATGACCTATAAATAGTCAGATCTTGGAGGAATAAGTCCAGTGTGCGTAAGGGCCACGGTAAACGCACCAAGATTTGTACCAAACAGGTACATATTCAGAAACCTAAACACTTTTCTTCCTTTTTCACATTCTCTCAGCTTCACTGAGAAACTCCCGACCGCTTTAACAATGGCCGCCGTTAGCTTTGGAGGCCCCCATGCAAAAATTCAGTTAGGAATACCGCGACAAACAAGAGCCAAACAATTAATTAAAACACGAAGTTAGATAGGGAAATAAAAACACCTAAAGGCTGGTTTCCAACCCAAGAAGGTTAGATTTCAATCTTGCTGAAGTGCCTAGCAGCTGGATTGAGGACCGTTTCCATAAGAAACGGGGGTGGAAGGAAAGGGTCGCCAGGTCCAGTCCCGCGGAATTATTTCCGTTGGGAGGGAGCTTGCGACTCGGGCACACAACCCGGGAGGGGGCATGGGGGGAGGAATAAGTCCAGTTATCACCCGAAGACTATTGTGGAAACTAATAATTGAAACGTCGTGACGTAACTTGGTTTGGAATTTTTTTTAATCTTCATTTTTGTTTTTCATTTCTGTTAATAATATTTTTAATTTTCAGCTTTTATTAATAATTCAATTTTTTTATTTTTTGTTGGTAGATTTATGTCATTTCCTTGTAATTTCAGTTTTTTTGTGTTTAGTAAAATTATTATTTTCTTTTAATTTTTTTATTTTTTCAGGGATTTCGAATCAGTTTATATTATATTAGACAATGGAAGTCAGAACTGATTTCAATTGATAAATATTGAAATTCCAACAGAAGAATAAGAAAGTAAAGTTTCCGTTTCACATTGATTGTTTTCATCTGATAATTTTGATTGGGGCTAAGAGTGACATTACTTTTGTTATTTTCAAAACAATGGATCAGAAACAAATGCGTTTTGATTTTACACTGCTTTTTGATGAAAACAATACCGTTGAAACGGAACAATGACTTGAAAAGTTTTATAAATACTCCGCACCATCAGAAACAACAATTAAACTTTGATTAGTCAACTTCAAACGTGGTCTTAGAAACACCGATGATGCAGAAAACAGTGGACGTCTAGAAAACATAAAAAATCAACAAAATCGTTTTGAATCACCCAGAAGTGGAATTGTATGCTGATATAGTAAGCTGATTGTAAAAATATCAGAAAAACGTGTTATTTGTGCTTTGTTCAAAGTTGGGTACCACGCGTGCTCACTGTTGACCAAAAATAAGAACGTCTTGATGATTCTGAGCTGTGTTTTTCTCGATATTTGAACTTAACAAACCGGAATTTTTGTGTCGACATGAGATTATGGATGAAACATGGATCTATCACTTCACTCTGGAATCAAAACTATCGTCATCTGAGTCGAGAGCAACTGGTAAATCTCGTCCAAAGCACCCGAAAGCACAACAATTGACTGATAAGGTTATGGCCTTGGTATTTTGGGCAGAAGGGATTTTTTTATGAAACTAAGGTCAATACCATGAAAGTGGTATTGAAATGTCAGAGCGGCGCTAGAATGATTGTGTGGCTTCAGATGGAGATAACGTTGAAGAATGAAGCCAATTTCGAATACTTTCGAAGTATTTGAAAACAGGAGTCAGGTGTATGTATGGCGAGTGCATTGGTTTGGGATGTGGGCGTTGAACAAACCAGCAATCGGATGCTTGCTTCCACGTAACCCCGCTGGATACGGGAATGACAGAATCACCTGTGGTAGAATCGCCTTGTCACGGTAATGCGGGGCTCTGCCGTGATTGACCTTCTTTTCCTAGCTACTCATAGGTATTTTATGGACAGGGTAAACTTAAAAATCATTTATGACGCTGACTCTATAGACGAGATGGATGTTGAGCTTACGACTCCAACTGACCTCCATGTAAACTTAGATCAGGAGCGAGTCTACACAGGAGATGGATGTCGAGTTTACAACTCCAACTGACCACCCTGTGAATTTCATTCAGGAGCGACTCTACAGAGGAGATGGATGTCGAGTTTACGATTCCAACTGACCTCCCTGTAAATTTAGTTCAAGAGTGAGTCTACAGAGGAGCTGGATGTCGAGTTCATGATCCCAACTAACCTCCCTGTAAATTTAGTTCAGGAGCGAGAGCTTCTCAACTCCCCAACTCCCCAACTGATACAACAACTGAACCTAGAAAAAAGGTTTGGTGGTGCAGTCAGGAAACGACTCGACGACGAGTCGTCTCCTCAAGAGCGGGGTACTTTATAATACCGACTTGCACCAAATTCTTGAGCTGCGTACGAAAAACCTTTCTTAGGTGGGGGGAAAACCCCTCATGAGCAGGTTAGCAAACATTTGCAGTCAACTGATGCCCTGCACGGCTGAATCTGAGGCATCGTCAGGTGTAGATGACGTGCAAATACCCTCATATGGGAAAGTTGTCATGGGTGTTAAGATGGGAATCTTGCAACTTGACTATTCGACTATCTCCGCTTGGGACCGAATCAGGTCTTTAGAGTTTGAATGTTGAATATGAAGGATTTGTTTCTCTCATTATCAAACCTACATCTGGAGTCCCTCAAGGATCAAACTTGAGAGCTTCGTTATTTCTCCTTTCCATAAATGATCTCAGAAAAATAAATATGTTTTGAACTTGTGTATGCAGGTTATTTTAAAATTTTTGATGCAGTTTGAAACATTGAAGGTAGTCAAAACGTTTAAATAAATATCAAAATTATACCAAAATAGTGCCGCAGCTCTGAAGCTGAATATGCTGTATAATAACTTTCACAAAAAAAAAACTCGCTGATATTTGAGCACGAAATTGAATAAAATTCACTGAGCATATACAAAAAAGTAAAAGATATCGGGGTTACATTTGATCAGAAATTCATATACACTAGTCATGTGAGACGAATTGTATTGTTAGCTAACATAATGTTCTGTTTCATTTTGAGAAATAGTAAGGGTCTTGAGAACTTGGATGTGATAAAAATACTTTTCATGACATATGTTCCGTCAGAATTAGAATATGGCATACTTCTTTGGCATCCTGAATATGCGACTTACTCAGCTTCCATTTATCAAACGCAGCAAAACATTCAAAAATTTATTGATTTCAAACTATTTGGTATGTATCCTGAGAGGAAAATTCCTCAGTCGATCACTTGAAGAATCGAATTTCGTTCGTTTAGGAATCAGAAGAGTAATCTGTTGCATAACATTATTAACTGCGTATTCCATATCAAAGATCCTTTTTCATGTTCCTTGCCGTAACATTAGATATAGAAGACGTTCTACTTAGATTCTTCAAGAACAAATATTGCATTTAAATGACCTGTCACAGTTCGCCATTCTGGTGATATCAGTTATTCATCTTTTGATGATATTCGCCGCTGAATTATGTCTAACGTTATCCATTGATATATATTTTTTCTAACTAACAATACCTTTCGATGTTTGGATGCTTTTTCAATGACTTCCATTGGTTGATAAATTATTCATTATTATTAGTATCTTTAAGGTGGAACTGGTCGGACCCTATACCCGAAGCTCCGACTCAGCTGGAAGGGCGCGCTAGAGTTATCATCACCCAATGACCATTTTCCACATGGTGATGAAAGTGATCATTGGGTCCGAGAATCATGTGCCTCAAGCAGACACAATTAACCTTAACTGACAGCCTTCTGCATTTGTCCGGGTAAGATTTCAGCCATCGTGCGGCAAGTCGACATGATCTTGAGATTCGAGAATAGAGGGCTCTAATATTCAGAACAACCATTTTAATAGAGTGGTTAGGATAGAGTGAGCGGAGTTTGGGAAGGAAATCTAGATATTCCACACGTGCGTCCCCTTTCCAGACGATATTCGTCTCACCGGAGGCTGAAAACTCCACGACGAATTTCGTCTTGCTGTTTTGGTCCAGAAGAACTACATTAGACATATCAGCTTGTCGAATGATATTGGTTGAGATTGCGTGAAAAAGGTTTATACCCGTCACGCGACTGTGGTGTATTAAGGTCTTGAAGACATCATACTGTGAAACCATGATGAACCCATCAGTTTCCGATTTCAGCCTATTCAATCTGAGGAAAGCGAAGGTCAGATGCTTTGATAAGTCGAGGTATGCCATATTTTTTTTCACCGTAGTTTGCGCTGGTCAGGCCCTATCCTCCGAAGTCCCAAAGCATTCGGGAAAGCGCGTCAGCATTATCAACCAATGACCACTCCCCACAACCGTTGGGTAAGTGATCATTGGGTCCAAGAATCATATGCCTTGAGCAAGCGCAGTGAACCAAGAATGACAGCCTTCTGCATCTGAACAGCATCTGCCTCAGTGCGACAAGCCGGTATCATTTTAAGATTCGAGAATAGAGAGGACATCATTCCACCAAGGACTGCATTAATCAGAACAACCATCCTGACAGAGTGTTCTGGATAGAGTCTGCGAAGTTCGAAGAGAAAATTTCGATATTCTATCTGTTTTCCTTACTCTTTTTGGACGATATTCGTCTCGTCAGGGACTGAAAATTCCATGACAAATATCGTCTTGTTCTGGTGGTCAAAAAGGACTACATCAGGCTTATTAGCTTGTATGAGTGAGGGTGGTGAACAAATAGTTTCAATAAATTCGGCCCTTCTCGTTCCCCACAACGGATTCAATATCCCCCGGTGTTTTGTCAATACCGTAAGAGTGCCGTAGATAGTGATATAATACTCTTGGGGCCGCGTTATATCTTTGGATATAGGCCGAGACCGCATATGCTGGGCATGCTGTTAGCAAGCGCATTAGGGTTTCGGGCGCTTCGCGGCAGGCCCTGCACCTTGTGTCAAGAACCTCTGTATCCATCATGCGACTGCGGTAGACTAAAGTGTTGAAGACATCATTCTGGCAAGCCATGATGAACCCCTCAGTTTCCGACTTCAGCCCACTCGACCCGAGGAAACCGAACGTCAGGCACTTTGATAAGCCAAGATCTCCAATGTTATCGAAGAAGACCCCATACATTGGCTTATCCTGGTTTCTTCGCAGAAGTGTGGTGATCTCTGCGCCTTTTCCATATTGTTGTTGGTATTATTATCGGTATTATTATTATAATGCTAGGAGGAACCACTAAATATCAAATTAACTTATATGAGTATCAATTGGTAGACAGAATAAACAAAAATGCACCAAAAGACTGTTCCACCTTCATAGATATGCATTTTTTTCTGGATGAACGTATTACGAAGTACTTTTTCCAAAAATGAGATATCTATATGTGAAATTAACTACTGAAGCCAAAAACTGATAAATAGGTAGGTATACTGATTATTCCATTTGCAATTACAAATTTGGAGTAATTTCTGTCCCATGTGGATAAATACGTAGATCAGTATTCATGTTCATATTTTGCATTCGTTAATTGGGGTGTTCATTATATCAAAGTCCTAGTTGAACAGAAATCTTTCCGAATGATATAATGAACCATCATGGTGCCATTGAAAAAAAGTTCTATCATGAAAGCGAATTATTCAAAATACATTTTTTTATGAATGGTTAATGGAAATAGCAGAACCCTCAATTCTGTAATTATTTCTTTGCAACGAAAATAAATCAATTAAGAGGATCCTCCCCAAGTTTGTTCTTGCTGCTGTAAGAAATAGATTGATGAAAGTAACACTCAGCTACTGTTTTAGATTTCCATTCTCCGAGCAGAATCCCCAATTCTGTAACTATTTCTTTGTATCGAAAATGAAACAATCAAGAGGATCCTCCCAAAATTTTACCATTTTACCATTGGGAGAATGTACCGTCAAATGAAAACTTATTGACCCCACTGTTTCCTTTCAAAGCATAGTTAGTGTTGAGCTAAATAGTACCAAAATCAAAACCGTCAGCTCGTGAAATTATATGGAATAAATGCGCATTGTAAGAGATCTTCAAATAAAAAAAAACTTGACTCATTCAATCAGTTACACTCATTTGAAAGTGAAATGTTTGTTAACATTGAGAGACCGGACGATATGTCTGGTCGCATTGATGTCCATCCAATTCAGTTCTAGTAATTGCACGACTGCTCTGAAGTGCAATCATTGATTGGAATAGACAAGCTACACGAAGTTAGGGGAGATCAGTTCGAGATTGCTAAGAGTCATTAGTATGCTCATATAGGCGTTCTCTCATTTACGTAATCATTCGCAGTAGGGATGAACTGCAATTAAGTCGCAGCAGATAGAGGATATTGATATTCTGCCCTCCAGGAGGTGATTGGAAGGAAATGTATGAAAGGGACAGGAAATTTGTTTTCCATCAATTTGACTCTTGATATTGAGAGCCTTTACTCACAAGACGTTGATCGAATGGAATGAATAATATAACAAAATATAATTTTGTAGATGAGAGTAAATGTCTCTACATGTCTACATGTCTCTTACCCAAGCATTCGATACTGTCTGACATTCATAATTGTTAGAAAATCTAAAAAATATTGGGAATATCATGTCAACTGATGGAAAGTTGTCTGAGGTTTAGAAGAGAGTGTGTCACCTTGATATTGAGTGAAAGTTAAGTAGTGCCCCAGGAAACAGTACTTGGGCCAACATTGTTCATCTCTTCATCTTATATGTGAATTCATTATTCTGAAAAGCTATTCTTGCTGAGATCATAGTTTCCTATGGTTTCCCTTTTTGAAGGGCAACTGAAAAGAGAAAATCATTGACGCAGTTTCTGTTTACCTTGAATTTCAAATAAAATTTCGCGAAAGCATATATCTACCTCTTATGTGGTAGCCACTATATGAAAAATACTGAGCCATAAATACAATTGAATTAGATACTTTTTTTACACATGAACATTTTAAAAAATGGATACAATTGTCATTTTAAGTATTTTTTGTAGACGAACCATTTTTCACACTGAGTAGTTTGGACGAATCGTTTAGAAATTATCACCATTAGATTAACTTGACACACTGTAGTAAGTCATTACGCGTCGCGTCTACTGTAAGACGTGATGGGACAAAGCGTTGTTGCCCGCTTTTATATTTACGTATATCCCAAGCTTCTGAACCTTCAATCATGAGGTATGCAGCGTAAATAAGCATCGAGAGGGAATCGCAATTTTCACCTCAAACGGGGAATTTGTTAACATAACATGAGTCAGTTAATTTACCCAGTATAAAAATTGGAATCGTGAGTTCATATCACACCAGCTGCAATTTTCGTTTGGGATATTCTCAACAAACGAATCTCATTTTGAGGTATTTGTGATATATCGTTGAAAAAATAGTTCGCGGGAAATGGTCATATTCGCTCGAATAATGAGAATTGTATTACTTATTTTATCAAAACTTAGAGACGTCCTCTGTAATTCAAAGTTCCACATATATTTTGTTTGAATAGTAAATGTTTCACGTACATACCAATCAAAAACATCTAAATTACTGCTGATTAATCTAAAATTCACGAAATCATGTTGATAATCAGATACAAGTCTGGTTGACAGGTTCCATAAACCTAGAGTTTCATGAAGTTGTTGAGAACTGAAATTGCTAATAAGTTTACGATCCGAACAAAATTTTCCAAAGTTCTGGAAACACTGACATTTTCGGAATTAGATTGAGAATCTGTAGTGAATATTTTGATATCGTCAATCAATTCTCCATTAGAAATGAAGGTATTGATGTCAGGACCTGAAAAAGGTATCGGAAAAGATTACCAATTTTATCTGTATTAATGTTCATTTTCAGTTTGATCGGAGCATTTTTACTAAAAGTGAGTAATGAAGTCATTATTGTCACATCCAATCTGAATGCAAATATTTGTGTGTTGGATGGACGTTGGAAAGTTTTACATACAGAAAAAATATTACCAAACGCCTTTTTTTTGATGAAATGGTTAAAATTAATAAGTAGTCTGATTGTATGAATAAGAAAACTGACATTGATAATCTTAGCAGTATATACAGTAACTTAAAGGAACGACACCAGAAGTCATAATAATAATAAAATGAAAATTGTATCAATCAACCCTCTCTTTAAAGTCAAAGATTGTCAAATCATCATGCCCATTGAAAAATTACATTTATGTGAAGGTATTACATTTGTCAAATTAAAAAAAAATCAATACATGTTTAACTATCTTCCGTCAGTTTATATGTTCAATTCATTGTATTTCGCTCATTTTTACTGTAAGTATGATTTGTAATATTATTCATTGGCAAAAAAGTCCTCATATCAATAAATTATAGGCCCTGAAGAAACTTCCCATTAGCAAAATAAAGCAGAGATTTTGAATTAAATGAAAGTGAAACCCATTTAACAAAACACCTTACTTGTTTTCCTCAACAACAAAACCTTTTTATTCGTTTTTCTCAAGACTAATGAGGGTGTTTGCCAATTAATTACCTGATTTGATTTTCTGCTTTCTCTTACAGAAAGCAGAAGTTACTTACAGAATAGCAGATGTCTCTGATCACACTTGCACCATAATAGTTCTCTTAATTCCATATTTGTATCATCTACAAACCAACACACCTTTTCAAATAGATTTACTTGACCGCTGACAGCGTCAAATTATTTTGTGTCTCTCTCTTTGTTCTTTAACGACATGGCTTTTACCGGTAATCCATAATTTTAAACAAATAACGATTTTTAGTAAATTCAATTTAAGATCCTTCTTTTTTTCTCGTGAGGAGTCAACCTCTTTTATTTTGATGACTTGTTTATTGTATTTAAATGATGACATATATGATATATACGACGTTTCGGTTCCTGCTTTCGAGCCATTCTCAAGAATCACTTAGATTTGTACTTACATGACTCGAGGACGAGGTCCTGTTGGAAATTCTTCTAATGATCTGGCCGATGTACTTTCTGGGGCAGTTTAAACATGGTATTTCGTATATGCCCTGTGCTTCATTGGGTATCGTGTACTTGGGTGTTCTTAACATAGTGGAGATTTGTTTGTTGGCTGTGAATACTGTCTTTACGTTATGTTTCTTCAGAATTCACCAAATAAACTAATCGGCTTCGTTAAGGAGCTGGGTTTATTTGATCGAATGTGAATAGGTATGAGCCACAATTAACTATTGCGAGTTGAGGCCGAATAGATCCACTCCCTTTTGACCCCACGTAACCTATTATCAGCGTTTCAGACATTATTGGGATCCCAGAAGGATACATAATAATTAGTGATCTTCATGATACTGTCCATTAATGAATTTAAGATGCTGATTGTTTTATTTTATGATTATGAAAAATAATGTGTGTCAAATCACGGGTTGCGGTTTTGTGATGGGAAAATATAACGATGAAGTGATATATCTATAGGATATTTGTAATTTATGAAAACCCTGTTCCAGATGAAAAGGGATAAAAATCCAAATTCACCGAGTTCCATTTCCGTCGGTCTGCGCGGTATAGTAAACTCTAAAACAAGCATTAATGACATACGCAATAGGTCAAATGACATGTGTTTTGATAACTTTATGAGCCTCAATTAGCCTCATGAATATCTCTCCCTGATGGTATGATGGAAACCGCAATAATTTTTCAATCTGACACAGCTATTTCAAATAACTGAATTATCTCGGCGTATACAACGGTTTATGGTTTATGGGATACTGGTTGAATTTCATTCAGAGGTTGATCATTATTTAAGTTAATCCAATAGGAAAACAGGATAAGCTTCATCGCTCCATTGCGAAAAAGATTTTGACTAATTAATGCACGCAGGATACTTTTCATTGAGGTGTGTTTCTCAATTGTGAATTTTCACGATAATAATAATGGAAATATTATTAGTATTAATAATTATACTTAATATTGTGTGGGTCGCGAAAAAAATCCACAATGAAGGTTTATCCCCCGGTAAAAAATTTGGAAAAAAGCTGTTCTGAAGAATAGTAGACTAGAAACTATATTCAATGTAGTAAGTTCATATGAACGTTGAAAGAAATTGATGATTCACTTGGATTTGAATTTGTATGTACACCAACAGACGTGAGATTCCAATAAACTTTCGAAACAACTTCAAGAATATCAAAGTGAAAGAGTGTAGGGTTTTCATCCTATTATCCTTCATTCCGCCTCTTTTTTAACATCAAATGACTGCTATTTGCTCAGATGAAGGCTATTTCATCTGAGAGAAATAGAGATTATAATTCAATGTCCGTCAAGGTATTACCGACGAAATGAGTTGTTTTAGTATCTCAATATGGTCGCCAGACCATTTTTGAATCCTATAGTTAGAGTATAAAAAGTTGTTTCATTCCACTCTTCAAGAAAATCGAATCAGTTCTATGTGCTACTCTCTAATGACTATCTGGTAGTTTTTATGAATTCTCTATCAATTACGTTCATCAAGTTGCTTTCTTCGTTCTTTAGTTCCTATTTTTAGACGAGAGTCTAAATGAAAGTCTAATATGAGACAATGAATATGGAATCTGACAAGAATTGAACAAATGATTTGTACAAACTAGATCAAAGAATGAGATTGTTGTAACGGATAATGATAATAAGAATAATAATGATAATGTTTATTTACAAAAATAGAAAAATACAGAAAGAAAAAAAGGCTATCCAACTTTCAAAATAGATATGAAACATAACTGAAACTATTAAGATTGGGCGTTATATAGATGATAATATTTATATAGTATACAACAGTAATAAATTATGATTATCATAATATTAGAACAACAATTATATATTGAAATATTCACACAGATAGGAATTATTAAACTAATTTCATAATTTTTTTGTAGTTTTTTTTTGTTTTTATTGTCAAGATAGGGATTTGGTGTCTTATTTTGGTATTCAAACGAGGTAAAATATTTAATAGATTTGTGGTTTTCTGGCAGTGAATTGTATATTCTTGGTGCAAGATATTTTGCTGAGCGTTGACCGGCTGTTTTTTTTTCGCAGGTTGGAACTTTCATATTTTTATTTTCTATTCAAGTTTCATAACGGTGGTCGATGAGTGTTAACTTGATTTTATTTTTATTGATATACATTAGAATTCGTTGAAATAATGTTTGTCTTGTATTAAGAACATTGGTCTTGGGAAATGGCTTGTCACTGGAATATCTTATGTTCTTCTTCAGAATTATTCACAAGTACTCAGTTGGGACAATACTGTCAAATTATGCGAATGATAATTCGCCATTGACAGTAATTTGTTGAATGTTCGGTGGTG
>WOGP01008300.1:0-11291 GCA_015342065.1 Leptinotarsa undecemlineata
TTACTATTATTGTTATTGTTATAATGTTATGTCAATGCTCACTAACAGGTGGAATTCCACCTCGTGAGTTAAATCTCCATTTATTTACGATATCATTATTATTATTAGACAACCCATCTGTTTCATGTAATTATTTGTGAATAAATTATATTATATCTTCATCAAGTAACGGCTGAATCAATCAGAAAATTGAGAAGACTTGTAACTGCCAGTACTTTGGAAGAACTGGCGGTCGTTCTAGTTCAGTTTCAACTTCATTTTTTTAGTTTCTTCAGCAATATTGCCATCTTTGGACAGCATATAGGACATTTTTCTGAGCTGTTTTTTTATAATTTTTGTATGGTACAGATGAACCAGAGGCCACCGTCAAAGCTCTTTTATATGGCCTGTACATATCTCCTTTCAATACAACATGTGTCTCACCGACATCATTATCACACGATATCCAGCGTATCAATAAACTCTCAAATGAAACAATATTTTCAATCGCTTTCAAGTCCACAATGCCAAATAGTTCTATTTTTTCTGCGGAATAGAAACACGCGCAATGCTTATTGATAGAAACAATGACATTAAATACGCTTTTAACTGCAACAGAACTGCTAATAGGTCAAGTAACCCGTGCCTCCAATCCGGCAGATCTACTTGATATTAAAATAAGGAGAGACATGCAACTATCCTATTTCGAACATCAAAAAAATTAAAGACCCAACCAAACACGCCCTCAACAAACAATCAGACGAAACCCACAACCAAAACTTCAAAGAACTTGTCACGCTTGTGGTTAGATAGGTCAAATTTCCACAGAATGAGACAACAATGACCCAAAAAATGATCATAAATATTTCAACCAAAATTTCGCAAGATCATATCTTCAACTCAATTAAAATTTTTCAAGACAAACAAACCCTCAATCCAATCGAAATTTTTCAAGACCAAACTTTCAACCAATTTCTCAGCCAAACAGGCCATATCAATCAAAAAACCGAATTCGATCTCAATCTCAAAACCAATTTAGATCATCCTTAATTTAAAGTAATATGAATTACCCTGTCAATTTCAATCAAAACCAAGCAGCCCATTTCATGATATATGAATCTCAAGATCATATGTCACGAATGGGCTCATACAGGTGATAATCAAGACTATCATACAACTGATAGCTATAACTATCAATCCAGCCTTTACTACCCTAATTACTATACCTACCTCTAGTGATCAAGATTACCAATACAAACAAATTCAAACACCTGAAGATCCGTCAATATATCAGGATTTTCTTTTCACTCCCGATTACGAACCACCCACCTTTTTCACCCCAGACAACCAACAACCAATCGATCAACCCTACATCAGGAGTCCAATTCCAAATTCAGTCCCCGAATATATAAGAATTCAACCCGAACGTGAACTTCCCAGAACAAATTTTCATGTAAGCTCTTTGCTTTCAATGAATTCGAAGAATCTGTATTACATTGAAGACTCTTCCATTACTTTTAAAATCCACATCGATACAGGTGCAGGAATATCCATTTTGAAACCCAAAACGTGCGAAAAATATCCTTTTAAATTGCCTTAAAATATCACTATACAAGGTATCACTGAATTGTCGTGAAAGAATGTACTCTAATGAATTTCACACAAAACGATCCACACAAAGTCTTCATCTACGACCTAGACATCTACTTTGACTGTTTACTCGTATCCGACTTTCTTGAACATTTCAGTTGTTTAAATATCACTTGAAGTTTTTCCCCAAAACCAAACCGTTATTTCAACACCTCGACACGTGATTCGATCATCAAGTGGTCACCTTCAAGAATATGATCCAGTTTCAGTTTGATCTTCCTCTTGGAGATGAACACTTGGTGATCGAAAGAAGTGTCGAGGTGGTGAAATAATGGTTTGATGTTGGGAAAATACTCCTAGTAATATTCATTATTACACCAAAGGTTCCAAACGGTGAGTCACAATTACAATTGTAATATCATCTGAAAAATAAACAACTCATATCAAAACAGTTCCTTTGTTCAAAATTTCAGACACAAATGATCATATACTTACTGAAAAACTGAACCAAATTCAAATAGAACTCCGAATGGAAAAAATATTCAAATTACATTGCGATCTTGAGAACACTGAAGATATATTATCAGCTGAAGAAAAAGAGAAAGTAAGACTTCCCAGCGCCACTTATATCGTAAATACACACGTCACAGACGACCGTCACAGTATCTGGCTGTCCATAAATATAGCGTTCATCAACTAAGTCTGCACATTCCTGCATAAACATGGCTTCAATCCTGAAGAAGAATAGGAGTCTGAGGATTGCAAGTACCAAGAATGGATACATTCTGAACATGTTTCAGCCGTTCAGCGGCAGCATGATGATGTTCAATTAAAAAACTTAAAATTATCTGCAGCAGTTTCCTCTTGCAAAATCGGGACAGTAAAATCAATAAACATACTCTAAGACTTCACTGAGCCCTCCAATTAGATATTTTTGCCTTCCCACATGTTTATTTTTCTCCGTATTACGGGGATTCCCAATCTGAATCTGATTTTTTTTACATTTTGACGTGAAATATCTGTAGCCGCACGTACACCCGATTGCTGCGGTGGCGACGTGTCGCCATGCGCAAGCAACTATGCGATCATCTTCGCACTGGGTTGCCGTTACGCTATCTCTCTCGCCACACTGAGCTCGAATACCTGAAGTGTATACAATTATGTGTACCACAGTATACATAACCTGTGTTTATCTAAATGAATACTTTCTACAAATAAAGAAAAATAACGTACGTTAGAAATAACGTACTGTTTTTGTTTGTACTCGTGTTTAGATGTATTGTATATGTATTTTTGTTTTTTAGCTAATTTTTGACATTCCATATATACCCAGTGTATCTCAATTGGTGAATAAATAAATTAAATTAAAAAATATTAAAATATGTCTGACAGTGATAATTTAGAAAATGAAAGTGAACAGACTACTGCAAAGGAAGCATAATCACACTCGACACACTATCGAGTCTTCGGTAAGTTAATTATGTTTTTATATTTTATAACTGAAGTGCACATTTTCTGTGCTTGAAGAATAAATTCATAAAGACTGACAAAATAATTGTATTTCCAAATCAGCTGAATGCGAGTAGCTCAAGAACGTTTTTCTTATTTGTTTTTAACAGGGATGTCATAAAATCAATTAATCAATTGATTTTCGAATGATGGTAGAATTCATATTGAAACATTTATTGCTGATATTTACGATTTGAGATCTTTAGTAACATATTTCATTAACTAGCTGAGATTCTTGAGTTTACTAGTATATTAAAGGCACATTAGAATTTTGTCATGTATATTTCAATTATATGTATATTCTTTATAAATATTTCAGTATGTAACTATCATCAAAGGGGTCACAAAATATTTTATTGATGTTTCCTATCTGCTAGGCGTCCTGTGACGGCTCCCAATTTTTTTTATTGAGAATTTAGTAACTTTCTATTCGAATATTGGGCCTCATGTAAGCATGGCGAAAGCCTAGGGTTTTTTATTTTTACCAAATATAACATTTCCTTCAATTATGGTGACATTGATATACTAGGATTCAGAATGGTATCTTCAGACCTTGTATTTGACGTTATATTTCTGTATATACAGTACATTTCTTTAATGTCCCCTTCTTATTTTTTGAACGGGTCAACTCCAAAAATTAAAATTTGGGATAATGAAATTGATTCATGGATACTTCATCTTGAAGTGGAATTAACAAATGATACTTTCAAGATGGCGACTGGGCGCCATCTAGGAAAAAAATGTAATAGAAAGGGTAGTCTTGTGATACATTATTCTGAAGCTCCTTATGAATACTTCACAACCCTAGAATATGAAATCAACATCTTCACTTATTATAAAATGGCGGAACATTTAATAATTTCCTGAATACAAACACATCGATATCGATATTTAATATCGATATTTCTAGAAATATTCTTTTTTATCTGCAACTCCAACAAACCGATACGGTTTGTTTAGTTAGATTTCGGTTTTACTAGTAGAAAGGTACCAAGTCAACAATCTCTGAAATGGTCAATTCTCGTCCATTGGTAGAAAAAATTAAAACGATTTTTATTTACGGTGCGACACGTAACTTTCACGAGACCGAAAGGATTTTCCTGAATCGTCCTATCTGTAGAACATATTTAAGGGAACTTCCGGAAGAACAGCAAGTAGAAATAATTGGTGGGATGGTAGTAAATCCGGAAGAGTCTACTTATTCCGTTGCGAATGCTTGTGAGATGTTTCATCATTACTATGTGGAGACTTTTGAAGAGGAATGAGTATCATTCATACAAAATTAAAATGGTACACCAATTAACTGGAGATGGCCCTGTAGGACCTCTATTTATTAATCAAAATTTAACAGGGGAACTGTATTTGTATATGCTGGACACTAGTGTTGACCCTCTCATCACTGAAATCGTCGAAACGGATCCTAATAAATTTGATATGGATATTGTATTCCAACAAGAATAAGGCGAACCACCACATTACTACAGAAAAGTAATAAATTATTTGGATACTACTATTCCCGATCGTTGGATTGGTCGTCGAGGTCCTACAAAATGGCCAGCCCGCTCACCAGATTTGACACCTTTGGAATTTTTTATGGGGCTATTTGAAGTGAAAGATGTCCGAAACTGAATAGGCTTCAATATTGGATATACGACAGAGAATAACGAATATTTTTAGAGATATTGACGTCGAAAATCTTCGGCATGAAATATCGGATAGGCTGTTCATATGTCATGAAGTTCAAGGCAACCATTTCGAGCATCTTCCGAACGGACCTCGAACTCATTACCTCATATTATTTTGTTAAACGTCAATGTATTCAGGCAATTATTAAAAGTTCCATCATTTTGTAGTATTTGAAGATATTGACATTATATTCTAGGGTAGTGAAGCATTTGTCAGGAGCTTCAAAAAGATGTGTCACAACACCCCCGTTTCCATTTAATTTTTTTCACAGATGGCGCCGAGTCGCCGTATTGTCAATTTCACTTCAAAATATAGTATTCAGGCATTAACTTCATTATTCTAAATTTCAATTTTTTGAGTTGACCAGTTCAAAAACTAAAAGGAGGCGGGGCATTACAGAAAAGCACTGTATAACGTAGTCAAATAAACTTACGTATTCTCTTATATAATATTTATTTGGAATGCAAACCGAATACGAAAAAGTGATATTTGTGTTATTATGTTCATTATGTTTGGAAGTAACTGTCGAAGTGTCTTTCTGTTCAGTTCGTGAAAAAAACTTCGTGTATGATCGTTAGGTTCTTGTTGAGAATTGTTTTCGAAGTTGAATACTCTTCAATGGCCAAAATGCCATTTTGTTCGAAAATTTCCTGAAAAAATATTCCCTTTTCAATTGAAGTCACGTATTACTCTTTCAACGAATTTCAAATACCTGCACTAAGAGAATATAGTGTGTGAGTGGAACTCATTTACTGTTGGTTATTCCATTTTCTTCCTACACTGGATTTCACTGTAATGTCTTTAGTTCTATTCTATGTGTCGGCTTTTTATAATGACAAAAAAATTAAATCACCTCGATATGAGTTATTCACTATGGGGGTTAGTGTCTTCTAACGAATTTCATTGCGGTTTAATAGTGTTTAAGTCTTCAAGGTGCAGTCGTTTTGATCCGACGTCAATAAGTGAATCAATCAATTTCAAATAAATCACAAAAATTTGTTGAAGCGATGAACAATTGTAAAACAAAAGATTTTAGTTGCAAAAATCAGATTCTGAAAGGTATTTCATTGTCTTTTTCCATAATTTCTTTCGTGTGAAAACGAGAAAAGACAAGTTTTCAATAACGATACTACTGATCATTATTTTTTTATTGAAATAGGACAGCTGAAAAGTGAAAGTTTTACAGCAATTCCGAAAACAAAAATGAGTTAATAGGTAAATTGATAGATGTAGCTGTTACTACGTGGTAGGAGATCATAATTAAAAGAGAAATGAAAATTTCTATCTTTTATACCACTTTTAATTGTAACTGACGTTACTGCAGTTTCGTCCTATATGGACATTTTCAAACTTACACAATAAACTGTAAATAAGTGGACATTTTCAAACTTACACAATAAACTGTAAGTAAGTTTGAAAATGTCCATATAGGACGAAACTGCAGTAACGTTAGTTACAATTAAAAGTGGTATAAAACATAGAAATTTTCGAGTTGAAAGGTGTATATTTTGAGAAGATATTTAGTTTTAGGAAAGAAATGTATTGGCTTTCTACTTCTCCATCTGTATACAAAACAAGGTGGGAAATCTTCTGAAAATAAGAAAGTAAGTAGCAATCAATTTCAAAAACTTTGATCCATATAAATATGTTTATGACATGCAAAGAAGTAACTTTCAGATACAAACTGAAAAATGCCCTCTCAAAAGAGCTACTTTCATAAAATAATTGAATTTCACGAAAATAATCTAATCAAATAATTTCATATGAACACTGAATTATACAAAAATACTTTTCGTTTTTCAATTTGTATTACATACATTCTTTATGGAATTGAATCAGATATCATTCAAAGGATTCCTACACAATATAATTATTGTAAGAAGTGAAATTTCACTTACATGGAACAATATTATCCTCACTGGTGGACATGTTTCGGCTTTCTTTATCGCCTCTGCTGTATCAATCTGGATAACATTATGAGAAGAAGCACTCAATTCATTCATGAAATCACGACTTTAGGTCACGAATGAGTAAAATCTACTCATGTCATTGATAACAGTACGTAATGACTTCTATTCGCTCATTTGAATGAATCCCAGCCACAGGAATCTTGTTTGAAATGAAAGGGGTATATTTTCAGCAGAAAATAATTTTTGTAAAAGAAATATTTCAGTTTTCTACTTCTCCAACTAACTGTATGAAGATTGAGATTCTAGTTTTTTATAGAGATGGAGAATGTCATTATTATCATAGGAATTTATTCTTTTTAGAATTTCAAATTAATTACCGGTATTGTTCTATGTTCTTTGATATAACAAACCCGCACTATTTCAAGTGCTTTCTGAAATGACCATATTTTTTTAATTTAAGATTTCATAAATTATTCCATCGATTATTTTTGAATTATTGAAAAAAGTCTGTTTTTCGTTCCATGTCCTGTAAATCTTTTCATGAACATATATTGAGAGCATCCTATCCCACATCGTAAGTAATCTGGATAACATTATTTGAAATTTATTCATAAATTATGACTTAATGCCAGGGAATGAATTTTATCTATTCATTACATCGCTGACATCGCAGTGACATTCATTCGCTTATATAATGAAATCTCAACCAAAGAAATCTTGTTTCAATTGAAGGTTTTAGGAGTGAATAATTTTTGGGAAGTAAAATTTCAGGCTCTCTACTACTTTTTGATACAAGAGAATGTGGGAATCTTCCAAAGAGAGAAAGGAAGCATTCAATTTCAAAAGAAGTAACTCTATACCAAGATGTGTAGATCATGCAAAGAAGTAACTTTCAGTCACGAATTGGAAGAATGTGAATAATAATAAGTGGTTCCACTGCGTTTACGCAGTTATTTTTATCAAGTACTTTTCTTGGTTATTCACATTTTGTCTTCACTCGAGAACCGCCTGCCCGTTACTGACGATGCCCAATGGGGTGAAAAAGCTGTCTGCCGGTGATTCTTAAATTGAAATCGATGTGGAAATGATCAGAATAGTACTTATCCATTTATCTTTTAATTTTAATGGAATTATTTTCCAGCAGCTTAACTGCATTAACCTTTCTCGATTTCATATCATTTATAAAAACATGTGGATTCGATTTCTGATGGCATTCCAGGATAGCTTCCCAAATTTCTTCTACTGCAGTTGTCGGTTGACTGGTCAAACGTGACATATAACCGTGGCAAGTTGACTTGGCCGTTACACCAATAGGTGATTCCACTTATGTCTCGCTTACGTTTATGCAGTTATTTTTATCAAGTTCTTTTCTTAGTTATTCACATTTTGTCTTCAATTGAGGACTGCCTGCCCAGTACTGACGATGCCCAATAGGCAGAAGCAGCTGTCAACCGGTGGCTCTTGAATTGAAATCTATAAGGGAATGACCAGAATAGTACTCATCCATTTATCTTTTGATTTTCATGAACTCATTTTCCAGCAGCTTAACTGAATTAACCTTTCTTGATTTCATATCATTTATAGAAATATGTGGATTCGTTTTACGATGGCATTCCAGGATAGCTTCCCAAATTTCTGCTACCGCAGTTGTCGGTTGATTGGTCAAGCCACCAACATTGACATACATACTTAGTATGTTGACTTAGGCGTTACACCAATAAGTGGTTCCACTTATGTCTCGCTTGCGTTTGCGCAGTTATTTTTATCAAGTATTTTTCTTGGATTCACATTGTGTCTTCAATCGAGGACCGCCTGCCCGGTACTGACGATGCCCAATAGGCTGGAACAGATGTCTGCCGGTGGCTCTTAAATTGAAATCTATATGGGAATGATCAGAATGGTACTCATCCATTTATCTTTTGCTTTTCATGGAATTATTTTTCAGCAGCTTAACTGAATTAACCTTTCTTGATTTTATATCATTTATAGAAATATGTGAATTCATTTTCCGATGGCATTCCAGGATAGCTTCCCAAATTTCTGCTACCACAGTTTTCGGTTGATTGGTCAAACCACCAACACTGACATAAAAACTTAGCAAGTTGACTTAGGCGTTACACCAATAATTGGTTCCACTTATGTCTCGCTTGCGTTTACGCTGTTATTTTTATCAAGTATTTTCTTGGTTATTCACATTTTGTCATCAATCGAGGACCGCCTGTCCGGTACTGACCCTGTACAATAGGCTGAAACAGCTGTCTGCCGGTGGCTCTCAAATGGAAATCAAAATGGGAATGATCAGAATAGTACTTATCCATTTATCTTTTAATATTCAGGAAATTATTTTTCACCAGATTAAGTGCATTAACCTTTCTCGATTTCATATCATTATAGAAATATATGGATTCGTTTTCCGATGACATTCGTGGATAGCTTCCCAAATTTCTGCTACCGCAGTTGTCGGTTGATTGGTGATGCCACCAACACTGACATAAAACTAAGCAAGTTGACTTAGGCGTTACACCAATGAATGGTTCCACTTATGTCTCGCTTGCGTTTACGCAGTTATTTTTATTAAGTACTTTTCTTGGTTATTCACATTTTGTCTTCAATCGAGGACCGCCTGCATGGTACTGACGATGCCCAATAGGCTGGAACAGATTAGTGTATTGAAATCAATATGGGATTGATCAGAATAGTACTTATCCATTTATCTTTTAATTTTCATGGGATTATTTTTCAGCAGCTTAACTGAATTGACCTTTCTTAATTTCATGTGATTCATAGAAATATGTCGATTCGCTTTCCGACGGCATTCCAGGATAGCTTCCCAAATTTGTGCTACCACAGTTGTCGGTTGATTGGTAAACTTGGCAAGTTGACTAAAGCGTTACACCAATAAGTGGTTCCAGTTATGTCTCGCTTGTGTTTATTCAGTTATTTTTATCAATTATTTTTCTTGGTCAATACCGGTTACTTTGACTATACAACGCAAACATTTCAAGTGTCACAAAAATAAAATATCTATCATCTTAAAGTCTCTACTAACGCAATATCATCATCAGGCTTTTGAGAATCGTGGAAATCTTCTGGTAGAATACAGAATTCATGACAGACCATACCTAATTTTTTAACATTTTTCTGGTATTCCGTGATAAACTTCATAATACCGCATACTCCTTTGAAAATATTATGAACGCAATTCAATATTCATACTTCGATGTCGAAACAAAATATGCAATAAATGTATATATTACACCGAAACGCACACAGCATTCACATAAAAAACACAAAGCCCATCGGAAAGATTAAAAACGATCGCAGTTTTTTTGTATTGATCGTAATTTAAATTAAAATATAACAAAAAAAGTTGAAACGAAAATAGCGAGCTCATTTCGATATGCATCATTTTATTACAAAAAAGTCAGTATTGCGTTAATAAATATTCATCTGCAAATACGTTGAATATAGCATGGCCAGTCATAACTACATATAACAATAAATCTGTGCATATTAAAAATAGAAAACCTGGAAAAAATGCAATCGACACTGAACAATATGTATTCTGGTCGAGATAAGTGGGTGGCATCATGGGAACGAGTTCCAGGATAATCCAGACACGTACTTTTTCACAAAGTTGTATGAGCTCTGCTTCATATGCGTATTGGAGTTGCTCGAAAAAATATTACTTGTTGAAAGGACGAAATGTTACCAAAGAATTAGTTGCTGTTATTTCTTTCAATTCAGCTTTTCAGGGCCTAAGTAAAGCTTTTGACTGTGTGGACCATTCTGTTTTATTACAAAAGTTGTGTCATCACGGTATTAGGGGTAAAGCTTTAGATCTCATGATATCGTATCTTAGCAACAGAAAACAAAAAGTTTGCATAAACATCAAACAGCTCTGACATAGCTGATATTCATAAAGGTGTCCCACAAGGAAATGCGCTAGGTCCTTTGTTGTTTATCATTTATATAAACGATTTTGCGGAAATGTTTAAAAATGTCAGTACCAAATTTGTCAGTTATGCTGATGATTCCAAGCTTGTTGTACCTCTTGATTGCCGTATGAATGGAAAGTGATGTATTGAATGTTGTTTCTACATCCTCAACATATTTCATTCAAAATGAACTTCTTTTGAATCAGCCAAAACTAGTTGTATAGTTTTCAGTTAATACTTCCATCATTATTCCATAATTACTTTATCATGTACAAAAATCTTATGGGTCTATCTAGATGACAAATTAAACTTTGACGTACATATTGAGCATTTTGCAAAAAAACTGGCTAGCAAATGTTATACAATTAGAATTTTCAGAAGTCTCTTGAATACTGCTGCACTAAAAACAGCATACTATGGAATTGTATATCCTTTCATCAAATATGGAGTTATATTCTGGGGTGGAAGCACTAACTTGGAACGCATTTTCATTATGCAAAAACGTATAATAAAGAATATGCTTAATATGAAATTAACAGACTCCTGTCGTGGAATTTTTAAAAGTAATAAATTACTTACTTTATATGGGATCTATATTTATGTTTGTGTTATTTTCGTTTATGGAAACAAAGAAAAATTCATTACTCATGAAATCATTCACGAGTACTGTACTAGGAAC
>WOGP01008301.1:0-11291 GCA_015342065.1 Leptinotarsa undecemlineata
TTCGTTGTGGAATAAAAATCAGATATCATTCACATGAGTTCTACTTTAAATGAATGGTAACAAATTGCACTTACATGGAACACTGTCATCCTCACTGGTGTACATATATGTTTCGCCTCAAGACACTTGCCCCAAGGCTCGTCAGTACCAAATTGGATAACATTATAGAAAATATAGAAGATTTCCTTATCCTTTTTTTGTATCCAGATGGAGTAGAAGGAAGCAAAAGCAATTATCTTGTTCGGCAGAAAATGCGTTTCCATACATAGAAGTAGCATATAATATTTGAAATATGTTGTATGTAATATATTTAGTGTCATACCAAAGTTATCATAAAAATATTATTTTCTTTCAATTTCAGCACCCTGTAGTTCAGTCGATTTTTCCGCAAATTGAAATTAAAAATATTTTCCTCAAATATTCAAACTCAACTTCGGATATACATATTGATATGTATTTTTTTCTGAAATGTCCCCAAAAATTAACATCCTTTTGAATGTCAGTAATTAAGGAACGTACTGTGAATATTGATTCAAGTTGAAGGAGTTGAGGTATATCAATGGGTAAGCAAAAATACTGCCACGTACTGTCGCGCTCTCAACTAAAACGTCATCTGTGAGAATCGTAGATCGGAGAAGTTGAAACGCCGATCTTCAGAGCTTTCACAAGTTTGAAACACACACACTCGAAAATTTATGCAGCAATATACATATAAACGAAGCGCAGCTTTCATCAATTATCCATCTGATTCCATTCCTAATTCATATCGAGAAATTATTCACATACATAAGCCCTTGTTCACTTCTGGCAAGGAATTTGCGATAATTGCAGAAATAAGATCCTCGATGTGTTATGAATGTTTGCTCCACAGTCGCTTTAATTTCAATTTAACTTGCCTCGCTACAATTTAACTTGTTAAATATACAATTCGGTTTAAACAAAATAAGTTGGGATTAATTTTGCGAAAGGTGCTGTATTTTATCTCGATGTTTGCGAAGGTGATTAATAAAAATTTTGCAGGAAGTTTGGATTGGGAAAAGCTGAGTGTATTCTGCAGAGGAAGGCCATAAATTTAATTTTCAGGAGCGCTTTGTCTTACTGTTGGGAGTGATTTTTTGACTGATTTGTCTTGAACACTGGATAAGTTTTCATTTAGTCTCATATAAACTGACAACGATAAAGTATCATCTTTGACGATATAATTCAAAATATGATATTTTTCATTATACGAGATGCACAAGAAACTTCAAATATCTCAGTGATTTTACTGATTTCAGACATCACCATCAGTTCTCTGAAATTTACAATAACATTCAAAGGTATAAATTGAAAGGGGAATATTTCAAGGAGAGATTAATCTTTGGATTAATCTTAATGTACTTCATCTTTATACAAAAAAAGTTCACCCCCCTAGGAGAAGTAGATCGTACCCTTAGAATTTTAAATGAGAAGAGGTCAGTAACATATCATTTTGATTGGCGTTCAATTCTGCTTTCAATGATGCCCTGACCTATCAATTTTTGATGAGTATTTTCCGAAAAATAGCGTTCTAAGCTTTCAGGTGAAATAAGAATTTGCCTGTTCTGATCTGCATTATTGTATTAGGAGTCCCTTTAATGAAAATTTCCACAAAATTAGGTACCACTGTTTCAGTGGTACCTAAATGGTAAATGTATAACACGTGGGATTTATCATTTGTTGGTTATTGTCCTTTCACAAAATGAAATATAATTTTCCAGAAAGACATTTCAAACATAAACTCTGCTTACTCTTGTCTTACAACTATTCGAAATGTCGACCATTTCGCTCTGAACAGTGATAAAGTCTGTTTTGGAACTCCCCTCTATTACAGAAAACTTCTCTAGGAATGACATGCTGCTGGAATTCGTCTTTTGAGTTTTTCAATATCAGAAAGTTGTGTTTAATAAACAACGGATTTGAGATGCCTTCAAAAAAGAAATCCGAGGGTGTTAAATCTGGTGATCTCGGAGGCCGTTCATTTACTCCCCTTCTGCCAATCCATCTATTCGAAATCTCTTGTTAAACTACTGTCGATCGGAAAAAAAAATCAGATGGAGCATCGTCCTGCTAGAAATGCAACAGATTGTAACGCAAAAGTTCACTTCCTTCTGCATTCATTTGAGTTTCTAGCTTGTGAGTTAATGAGAGGATCGATAGTCTCTTCAAGCATTTTGAGATACAGATTGTCAAGTTTTTTTCCAGAAATGATGGACCATTAATGGAATTTTCAAGAATACCAGCCCAACATTAACCATTTGTGAGTGTTGTGTACGCCCTTTCCGAAAAATATGTGGGTAAATGTAACTTTAATAGCGACAATTTTGTCTATTAACTTTGCCATTCATCGCTGAAAAAGATGTTTAACAGAAGATTAGGGATTCTATTGACTCGATAAGACATGATTCTACAAAACTATTCTTCTATCATAATCATCTTCGTGGAGTTTATGAAGAATAATCTGCATTCTATTAAGATGAAATTTATACATTTCCAATGCTTTTTTCACAAGCTCGCATGACATTCTCGTCTGTTCTGATACTGATCATGAGGAGCTCGTGTCCTAAGTCCTAAAGGAATGGGATGAAATCAAAGAATGCAATATTGCTAGGATCGCCCTTGGTTACCTTGGATACAGATACAGGAGCTCATGGGCTCTGCAGCAAATGTTTCCCAAACTTCAATTTGAGGTGCTTCATTTAGTACTTTGAGGTTATTTTTTTTATTTGTCCAGTTTCGTGAAATGTATTAACTAAATCAAGCACATACCGGTGATTCACATTACAATTTGGATGTCTTTCGTTAGAAAGACATGCCGCCCTTCATGCGCACTTTCCAACTCCTCCATGAATTGAAACCATTTCAATTCTGTCTTGAAGAATGTAAACTATTTTTACACTTTTATACATTCACAGAAAGTAATTTTTTGTGGAGAAAAAAATCAGTTTTTTATGGACCTTTTTTTGTGTATTTGTTACCTTCCACAATCTAAAAAACAAAAAAATTTTAATGAAGAACTTTACTCAAGTGTAGAAGGGCAAACTTTTTAGTTCACCCCGATAAGTTCCTGCATAAAAAACATAGTATTTTTTACAAAGAAATATCTTCTATTTATCAGTAACTTGTCGTATTCAACAATTTTGCCTATCAATAAAATTGTTAAGAAATAATACAATACTTATCTTTTACGTTTCGGATGCCAACATTAGCCTCCGTCTTCAGAAATGGACAAATGATTCTATATATTCGCAGTTATTCCTTTTTTATTGTTTATTTTTTTACTTTTTTGACAGATGTCAAAGAAGTTTTGGAATATGAAATTATGTTAATATTGTTGATTGACAACTGAAACATTCGATGTAATACAAGGTACTATTCGATATCAGTCTGTTGCCTTTTCGCCACTATCCAAATTTTTCTTCAAAATGGGTAGCCAAGTACGGTCTATTTCTAAGGAGCTTTTTGAAATACAATTCTCTCTAGACATGAGAATATACGCTGATTCTTTTAGCTTACGTCTTTTAGAATGATTCTCATTGGTAATCATTCTTGTTCTATTCCATTCCACTCTATGTTCACCGTCTGATTCCATAATGTGTTTTGACAATTTTGATCCTGTCAATTGTCTATTTTTTATGTAATCTCGATGTTCATTCTCACGCACTTTCAATGTTCTCTAGGTTTCACGAATGTAAGTTTTACCATAAGAACAAGGTATTTCATGAATACAATTTTTTGTTTTTCCTTCAGTGTTATTTGGTTTTGTATGTGTGAGTATAGATCTCAGTATATTTTTTGTTTTGAAAGTAGTTCTAACATCATACCTATTTTCAATTCGTCTTATTATTTTCAGATAATCTTGGAATATAAGGTATAACCTTATATCCTTCAAAACAGATTTAATTAATGATATTTCTTTATTGAGATTTTCAGTTGAATTTCATATCGTTTTAGCCCTTTTGTGAAGGCAATTTATTATATCTTTTTCAACACTCGCATAGTAATTCGATGTATAGTGAAGATATCTATTTGTATGTGTTTTCTTCCGAAAAACATTTGTATCAAATGGATCTGATGATTTCTCCAACATTACATCAAGGAAAAGTAGTCGACCATCTTGTTCAATCTCTATTGTGAACTTTATTGTCGGTTCCCGCTCATTGATATAATTCAAAAAACTAAATATAAAGACATGCTAACCTAAACAGAAGGCACTTAACTAATTTCCCATTTTAGTAAACCTCCTCATTTCTATGGTTTACCAAACATACATAAACCTAATGTTTCTTTAAGACCAATTGCATTGCATCTCCCTGTCAGAAATTTGCAAGATACTTTTGAAAATTTTGAAACCAATCGCAGGCAACAGTGATAGTTTCCTGAAAAATACAACCCATATCATAGATAAAGTTAAAGACATAGCATTAAGTGATGGTGATGTTCTGATAAGCTTTGATGTTGAAAGTCTTTTCACGAATGTTCCTGTTGATAAAACTCTTTAAATTGTCAGATAAAGGTTGGAAAATGATCAACTTCAAAACATCGAACGAAGTTGAATGTTAGTTCAATATTAGAACTTTTAAGATTATGTATAGACAAAACAAATTTTCAATATGGAAATGATTTCTATCAACAAGAATTTGGCATGGCTATGAGTTCCCCTTTATCTCCCATCTTAAGTAACATATATATGGAATATTTTGAAGAATCTTTTGTTGAAACTTATCAGAATGATCCCAAAGTTTGGAAGAGATACGTTCACGATATCTTTGCTGTTTGGAATAGGAACCATGATGACCTGAATGCTTTTTTGCATTATATCAATGACAATAAAGTTCACAACAGAGATTGAACACGATGGTCGACTCCCTTTCCTTGATGTAATGTTGGAGAAATCATCAAATCAATTTGATACAAATGTTTATCGGAAGAAAACACATACAAATAGATATCTTCACTATATATCGAATCATCATGCGAGTTTTATAAAAGATATAATAAATTGCTTTTACAAAAGAGCTAAAACGATATGCAATTTAACTGAAAATCCAAATAAAAAAATATCAATAATTAAATAAATAATTAATTAAATCTCTTCTGAAAGATAACGCTTATTCAGATTCGTTCATGAATTCAACGATAAATGCAATAGAAAATAAAGAGTCAATTGAAAACCAAACGAACATACAAACAGCTTAACAAATTCAACAACATCCAACTCAACAATTACCGACTCAACATCCTCCGACACCTTTCACAACTAACGTTATACCTTATATTCCAAGACTATCTGAAAATAATAAGACGAATTGGAAATAGGTATGATGTTAGAACTACTTTTAAAACAAAATATACACAGAGATCTATACTCACACATACAAAACCAAACAACACTGAAGAAAAAACAAAAAATTGTATTTATGAAACACCTTGTTCTTGTGATAAAATTTATATTGGTGAAACCTCGAGACCATTGAAAGTGCGTGAGAATGAACATCGAGAAAACATAAAAAATAGACAATTTAATAAAAATATTATGGAATAGAATATTACCAATAGAATATTACCAATGAGCCTCATTCTAAGAGACGTAAGCTAATAGAATCAGCGTATATTCTCATTTCTGGAGGGAATTGTATTTCGAATAGCTCCTTAGAAATAGACCGTACTTGGCTACCCATCTTGAAAAAAAATTTGGATAGTGGCGTAATGGCAACAGACTGATATCGGAGAGTCCTTGTATTATATCAAATGTTTCAGTTGTCAATCAACAACATTGACATAATTTCATATTTCAAAACTCTTTTGACATATGTCGAAGAGGAAAAGAAATGAACAATAAAAAAGTAATAACTGCAAATATATATAATTTTTGTCCATTTCTGAAGACGGAGGCAGATTTCAGCCTTCGAAACGTAAAAGATAAGTATTGTATCATTTCGTTACAATTATTTTAATAGGCAAAATTGTTATATATATGAGTTTATATAAGTTTCTGATAAATAGAAAATTTTTCTTTGTGAAAAATACTTCGATTTTTACGCAGTAACTTATCCGGGTAAACTAAAAAGTTTGCCCTTCTACACTTGTATAAAGTTCTCCATTATAATTTTTATATCTTTCAGATTGTGGAAGGTAACAAATATCCAAAAAAGGTCCATAAAAAACTCTTATACAACAAACAATCACTAAACAGACCAACAGTTACAACTGTTTGCACAAAACTATCACATAGTTCAAATTTGTGTACTAATTTTTCGCCTGAAAACAGTAACTTTTTACAGCAGAAGTAACAAAAAATGACTTCTAGGTGTACACTTTCCGCGATGACAATTGAAAATTCAGCGTTTACTTCCGCGGTGAGAATTGAAAATTCAGCATTTACTACACACAGCTATACTTTACGTTTTACAATAAGACTAATTTGTGATGTAAATTAATTGGAGCAATTGGCTAATGTTACCCTTAATAAAGTGTTGAAACGGTACTACCTAATATTCTCACCAGTTCTGGTCAAAACATGCATCCCAGTATAGACATACTAATAATTATTTCTGTTAGTTTAGGATATTATTTTTTTTCAAATGCTGATCAAGAAGTCAGGGTACCTAATTTCCTTTAATTGTTTACTGGAAGGAAGGCATTAAGGGTGGCAAGTTTTTAAATTGACATCCTGTATATCGGGACATATTAGAATAAATGTTTATTGAGATATGAAGCTACAAAAACACACATGAAGCTACATCAAAACGGACAATACTTTCGAAACAATCTAACATAATATATTATTTTATGCCATACAAATATCGATTTTTAAATGTAAGTTCTATTGGATTGGTTGTTTTTCATACATAGTCACATAGTAACGGCTTACGCTAATTGAACCCTCAAGAAAAAGTATTCATCTGTGTGATGTTAAACGAAGTAACTAGTTGTTTTCCATCTAATCCATATAACATCTCCTCATGACGTTGAAGGTGAAATCTGTTTCAAAATCTGTGGATCACAACTTATTCTATCGCCAATTTCTGATATTTTCAATGAAATTTGGATTGTTTCTGTAGAAATAAAATTTTTCATTGTCAAAAAGGTTATATTCTTATCTTGTTGATACGAAGCATGTTCAGTAGTTTCGAAAGACATCCTCAGAAATCAATGACACAAATCACGATTATAACATACCAGATTCATTCAGTAGATGAAACAAAAATTTTCTTATGTCAAGTTTGACCATGTAGAGCAAATCTCTATTTTTTAAATCCAATTCACCTTGATTGAACTCTTTTTTGGTGTTTCCGACATTATTGTTAGAAAGCATATAATTAACTCAAGGTGAGGTGGCCGTGACATAAACTGCTGGAATCATTGATGCTTAGTGTCCTGTGATATATCGGAAAAGCACTGATGCGAAACTTTATCTAACGTTTTCTGAGCCTGATCGACATCTTTTATCTATATAATAAAGATGAGTATTTCTCATACAGGGTGTAACATAAGTACAATAAAATATTCAAGTGACGTATTCCTGAGATAATTTAAAAAAAAAGTCTATATGACTTGTGTCCGAAAATGCTTCGTTTCGTAGATACGGGGTGTTTGAATTATTTGTTCGCTTTTCGAAAATAACTCTTGCAAAAATAAGTTATTTGCACGAAATTCGGTACCCGGGTTTTTTTTTGACGTGGGAAATCATAATTTATTAATAATTTCCATGTATCATCCAGAGGGCGCTGCGTACGCAATCATTATTTATTTCAAATTGCCCTAACTTTTTTGACAGCAAGCCTTTGGTACTTTTTATCAAAAAATCTAGTTTCCACTCCTTTTCCAAGTAAAAAGGTACACCTCCTTAACATAGCTGGAGGTGATCGTTTATGAAATATTTACTATTTTCTATTTCGATGCATAATACTTCATAGCCAAATTTGATCTCAATAATTTTTGTCACTCTCCGCTTGCAAATCAAGTTAATTAAATCGGGTGAGCTATGAAAGTTTGTTTATAAAAATAGAAGTTCGATGACACATTTTTAACTATTAATTGACAAATTCACAGTTCGGAGTTTATAAAGTGATTTTTTGGTACCATGCCCGATTTTACGAATGCTGAAATGGCTGATATGGTTTTTGTATTCGGTTTTACTGACGGAAATTCAAGCAAAGTCAGACGCATCTCTCAGGAAAGATATCCCCAACGCATGATTCCTTGTGCAGCGACCATAGAGAATTTTTTTCGGCGATTTTTCGAATCTGGAAGCCTTGAAACAAATTCCGAGTAGGACGGCCACGGACTACAAGAACTGTAGAATTGGAGGAGATGGTTCTAGAAGAAATAAGTGAACATCCAGAGACAAGTTCAAGAAAAATTAGTCAAACTTTAAATGACATGACAGTTCACAGAATTTTGAAACAACAGCAATTATATCCTTATCATATTCGGCATGTCCAGGCACTTACGCCACGTGATTTCCAACCACGTATCGAATTTGCTCAATGGCTTCAAAGAAAAGTCGAACAACATCCGCAAATTTTATCGATGCTTATTTTTCAAGAAATGGTATCATGATCTTCCATAACAACCACATCTGGGCGGAAGATAACCCACATGCGATAACGCAAACTCATTTCCATGACAGATTCTCGTTTAATGTATGGATAGGCATAATTGGGGATTATTTGATTGGGCCCTATTTTCTCTCCTTGTGATTGAATGTAGAAGCTAACCTACATTTTTTGGAAAACGAGCTTTTCCATTTTATGGACGATGTTCCCATTAGTCTCCGAAATCGCCCTTGGTTTATGCACGATGGAGCTTCTGCTCATTTAAGTGTGATAGCAAGAAATTTTCTAGACGGAGCATATCTCAAACGACGGATAGGAAGAGGAGGCATTGAGTATTGGCCCCCGAGGTCACCGGACCTCAATCCCGTTGATTTTTTCTTTTTTGGACACCTAAAATCACTAGTTAATGCTGGCTCCATTGAAAACGAGGAAACGTTGAGGGATAGCTACGTAGCTTGCTGCGAAATGATAAGAAACATTTTTCAACGGGTGCGGAATTCTTTGATGAGGAGAGCAGAAACTTTCATTACTGTTGGGGGTGGTCACTTTGAACAGTTGTTGTAATTGTTGTTTTGGTCTATTTTATATGTTTATTTTCCTTATAAATAACATAGTACTTCTCCAAATTTTTTTTTTTTTACAAACTCCGAAATGTAGCAATTTCTAATGAATAATTAAACCTGACAATTTTTTATATTTGGATTGAATAAACAGTTCGATAATACTCATTTTAGAAGAAGTCTGTACGGATATACTACGTATAAAATTAGATGAAAATAACTAAAATTGCAAAAAACTTATGACAAAAACCTACCATGTTTTGAAAAATTTCAACAATCTATATTTCGAAAATGAATCATCCTTCGTTAAACTTTTTATAGAAAATAGTTGTTTATTTTGACGAGATCCACCACAAACTCAGTTTTTGTAATGTTCTCAACAACTTCACTTAGCGCCCTAAGACCTAAGTAATATGCACCGATATAAAAAATTGTACATAGCTCGGAAACGATCGCCTCCAGCATTGTTGAGGAGGTGTACCTTTTTTACTTGGAAAAGGTGTGACGATTAGGTTTTCTCATGAAAAGTACCAAAAGTTTACTGTCAAAATGGTGAGGGCAATTTTAAATAAATAATGACAGCGTACGCAGAGCCCTCTAGATGTTATATGAAAATTATTACGAAATTATGATTTTCCTCGTCAAAAAAATCCCGGATACCGAATTTCGTGCAAATATCTTATTTTTTGCAAGAGTTATTTTCAAAAAGCGAACAAAAAAATTCAATTTCAACACCACTTATCTCCGAAACGAAGCAATTTCGGACACAAGTACATAAATATTGTTTTTCTTATAATTATCCCAGGAATACGTTACTCGAATATTTTAACGTTCTTATATTACACCCTGTATATGAGGGCATTTAGATGCTCCTAAAATACAAAGTATGCTACAAAAGTAACATTTCTGAAGGATATAAAAAGATAGATTTTAAATAGATACGGTCCTTTTACTTCAATATAATGAAATCGTCAACAAAATTTTTTTACATCCGAATGTGGCCTTTCACGACTGATGCCTGTGTCGGAGGGTTAAATTTTATGACAAAGTTTATGATGAAACCCACATATCTGAGTTACAGCATGTTTTTCGAAAATGTGCATGTTTTCCTGTCGCAAATTTATTATTTCATTGACAATATTTCCAAAGAAATTTTCAATATAGAATTCAATGCTGTGAAAAACCAAATGAGTTATCAATAGTTATTAATGGAAAAAAGTGTTGTATGGGACACTCTGTATATTCCGGTATATTCCAATAGAGCTTAAAATCACCTCTCCAAAACTGTAGCACACTTGAAGTGTTGCTACAGTTGCTTTGAAATACAGAGCTTTTAGGTTTTTAAATGTAATTGAAATGCACACTTTGAACGTTTTTCGTCGAATTAATCAGTTCAATAGGAGTGAATAAAGCAAAACTTCGCATCACTGCCGCTTCCAATTCCTATTTAGAATTGGTTCGCATTTAAGAAATGAGATCTTTCAACCTTCTTCAGACGCAAAAGTCTATAGGCGTTAGGTCCGGTGACCTGGCCAGCCAACGGTTGGGTCCTTAGCTGGCTATTCAATTATTGCCAAAATTCACAGACAAAAAATTGGTGACAATTGGAGTGATGCGAGGCAAAGTCCATTTTGTCGAAAATATATTTTCCTGGGCTCTATTAGTGGCAGTTCATCAACAATGGGTTCGATAGTTTGCCTCGAAATTATGCCATTATAAATTAACCTTTATTTGATTCATATATTTTCCGGTTTTTTTTAATTTACCATCAATTAGGTTTTATGCAAAATGTTTGGAATGGTATTTCTGGGTTCTTTTGGAATAGTCAAGAATATACACCAAAAAAATAGTTTTTTGTCAATAAATATTGATATATCATTTGAAAAAATAAGTTTTTTTACACCATTGAATACAACGTGGAAAAATTCTTTAAAAATATTTTCACAGAAATAGGAAATTTATGACAGGAAAAACACATTTTTGAAAAACATGCTGTAAATCAGAAACGATGATAGATATCGATATGGGGTTTCCGCACTTGAGTTTGTCATGAAATTTGACTCAAAGAAGTAGAGAAATTTTATATATAAATATATATATATATATATATATATATATATATATATATATATATATATATATATATAAATAA
>WOGP01008302.1:0-11291 GCA_015342065.1 Leptinotarsa undecemlineata
ATATGTCATAAGATTTTTGCACTTCTTGACAGGAACAAACTTCTTTCCACGTTTCTCCTTTCAGTGAAGTGTTCAATTTAATAAAATCTATTTTGCTATATGAAGTTGAATTTTTAGTGATATTCAAGTTATCCTCATGAGGGCTTTTAATTATTAATGACGTGGCAAAATGATCTGTTAAAGTGCATTGTATAACTGCGGGCGCTATTTTGTAGTTCTTGCAACAGTTTTTCTGGCTCACAAAAATGTGATCAATTATACTACTTGAGTCATTGGATACTCTAGTGGGGACATTTATATATGAGAAAAAACCATGTTCATACATTATACTAAGATAATTTTGTACCTCGTTTGATCTAGTATCTAATAAATTTATATTGATATCACCAATAATTATTTCAATTTGATTTTTTGAAAGTGATGCTAAATAGTTTTGAAGGTTATCAAGGTATGTCACTATATTTGTGGATGGTGGTCTATACGAAGCCGTTAAGCCGATTCTGTTTTTTCTCTTTTCATTAATGATTGAGAATCTTACTAAATTTGTTTCTGTTTGTTTGAAAATTTGTACATCTGCAGTTATTTTATTATTTATGTAAACAAGTAGACCATCATTTTGGTTAAATTTTGAGTCATTGTAGTGAACCGTAAAACCAGGAATATTAAAATCACTTACTTCATCAACATTCCAGCTTTCAGATAAAACTATTATGTCCAAAACGCTAACATTTTCTGCTATATAAATCAATAATTCATCGTAATTTTTCCTTATGCTTCTGATGTTGAAATGCAAAACATTTAATTCTGAAGGTCCTAAACCTACATTTTCTTGCTTGCTCCATTCTTCGAAATCATCATATGTATTTGTTTTTATTTCTTCCTGGCTGTCTAATATTTTCAGAAACTCTAACATTTCAAATTATTTCCTATTATCTATTTCACTGTTCAATATTTTTAAAAATAAAAGAATAGTTTGCAACTTCGAATGTTACACAAAAATATCAATGAAAAAAATTTGCCAAAAAACTTAAACTAATCCTACTCCCTAATCTATTTTTGTCTTCTAAGAGCATTTCTTCAGTTTTCCATTTTGAATTGCAGATCAAGATCGCTCTTCCCCAAAAAGCTTCTTTAAGTCAGCTTCACAGTTTACTCTATATATTTTGTTATCCAAACTGAGATAAATTTTACCAGATTCAGTCCACACATTTCTGAAAGATGTTTTTTCCGTTGCTTTGGATACTAGTTGTACCCTTCGACTTGTTAGATCCTCCCTTATTACGATATTTGTTCCCTTTAATAGCTTTTTGTTCCTATATATGTTTTGTTTCTGGTATTGGCTTTTCAGTTTCAGATATATACATCTCGGTTTTTCACTTTTCTTTCCTATTCTGTAGCATAGGCTTATATCCTCTTCAGCAATATCAATATTCATTTTTTCTCTCATCAGTTGTATCATTTTCAGTCGTGTGTTTTCTTTTGGATCTTCAATAAGATTAAAGATTCTTAAATTACTACTCCGGTTTTCTTGATCCATGTTATCTAACTTGAGTTCCAAGTCAGTCTTTTCCTTTGAAATGCGTTCAATTTTTTCCTTTAGACTCTTCAAGTCTACCTCGTACATTTGATTCAGCTCAGTTTGTCGGGTTTCAATCTCGGACATTCTTTTTACTATTTCGGAAATTTTTTCATTTACACTTTTTACGATCGCCTCTGATACCCTATCTGCTATACTTTTTATAAATGCCTGATCTTTTAGCGATTTGTTTATGGCACTGTTAACGGAATTCCTTATTTCTTCGGCAATATCTCGCGTGAGGACCATTTTCCAGCTTTTTTTTATTTATCACACTATTTGAAACTGTGATTAAAACACAATATATATTCACTTTTTAGGTATTTGAATAGGTTTCTGCGTTAGAGTTAGATTAAATCGGGAGCACGAATGTCTGACCTTACTCACTGGACGGCATTGCGGAACATTTGGGCCAATTGGGCCAAACAAAACAATCACAGCGGAGACAAAATGTACCGAAAATTGTATTAGCAAACAGCCAGTACTGGTCAACAGAAGAGGTCCGATCCTGCTCTACGACAACGCCCGTCCGCACGTTTCACCAATCACCGACCGAAAATCAAACAAATTGAGCTTTGAAGTTCTGCCTCGCCCACCCTACCAACCGACTAACATATTTTCAAGCACTTCGATAACTTTCTCACTGGTAGAACCTTCGCCAACCAGGAGAAGGCTTGATTGGTCTTGTCCTTGTCGGGATACGACTTCATCGAATCCCGAGTACCCAAATTTTATGATGATGGAATTAATCGACCTGTGTTACGTAATGTAAAAGTGCACTGCTTCAAATGGTGATTATTTCATTTGAATTGAGATATTACAGTTTAAAGTAGACTCATAAAAATGGACAATTCAACTCATTATAAATTATACTTTTTCAATTAATCTTTGATTTCTTGTTTATACTTACAGTGGTGTGTAGCATCTGTATTATTTGGTCAAATTTTTGTTTCACATTCAAGTCATAATCTTCCACAGTTCTCTCGAATTCTGGTTTCAAATTCCGCAACTGTTTGAATATTGGAAAGATAACCAAAACTGTAGCAAAGTCATGCCTTGCAATACACTTTTTAGCTCTGGAAATTATATTCTGTAATAAACACATGTTCTATATTAACACACATTAGCACAAATTTAAGACAGCGGTTTCAAAATTGTCATTATAGATGGAAAAAAAATTATAGATAGATAATTTATTGGTGTTTTATACATTCATCAGTATTTACACAAATCAATACATACATATTAATAAAATTAGCATGTGTCAGGCATATATTTATATTTACATAAACAATAGTTGCTTACAATTTAAAGAAAAAGGTTTTTTATAAAAAAACATTTATATCTTATAAGTACATCTGAGTTATGTCGACGAGCACATTTAAAAACAACACAGTAAAATTTAAAATTGGGTATTATAAAACAACGACAAATGTTAAAATGGTTAAAGAACTTATATCACCTTGCATGAATTCTTCGGTGCTGAAGAATGCGTTTTTATTAAAAAATATTTTATCATTATTTTGGATATGTTATTAGGTAGAGATTTGGTACATTTTGACATATTTTTAAGCAACAATAGTTTGTACTCAATCATTTTTATGCCTAGTGTTGTGGTCGTGCACATTTTCAAAACTTTCACATTTAGATAGATTATCTTTCAAGTATATTCAATTTTCCATGATTCAGAGAGAAGGAAAGGTTAGTAATTTTTAATGTAACGAATGAATTTCGACATTCATCTCTGTAGTTGATATTGGCTAATGTTCTAATTTTAATGTTATGATTTCAACTGTTTACGTCCTGGAACAGCTAATTTAATCATTCTTCACATGAAAATTCAGTCACTTATCTGAAAGAAAATTTGGAAAAACGTAATCTGATTAGAAAACTGATTTTATTTATAAATCGATTCCTTTTCCCAATATGAAAAAACTCCCTTTTTACTATTGTACTAGTACTATTCTCTTATATTATAATTACCTCTCCGTCCTGAACAATGGTGTCCATCGCTTCCCTAACAATCAATTCAAAAACTCTCGGTTGGTGAGCTGGCGTTATGATATCTTTCATAAGTATCTGTTCAAACTGCATCAATCTATGTAGGGCTATCACAGACATTAAATAATTTTCCATTTCTTGTTCATTATCTAGTTCTTCCCCAGTGTAAGAGGTATCTGAAAAAATATTCTACAGTTCCAGTCTATTGGAAAAATGAATCGAACATTCAATAGGCCTGCACGTGTACCTTTGAACGGGACAATATTCTCGCTTACCCAAGTGTGAGGCTCTTCTCGTACCAAGAGAAAGTCCAGTGGAATTTTCCAGTGTTTGAGAAGCCTTTAGGAACATCTTATTTGCTTTCCTTTCAAAGACTTGATGTATTCTTCTTGTTGAAGGACGTCTTGAAGCATCATGTCGATTACCAAATTTAGGTTTCTGAAATGAAGTACCAAGGAAGTTGAAAACGAACAAATATAAATAAAAATTATGTGTGGAGAAAAGTAGATTATGTAGTTTTTTTTACCACACAACAAAAGAAACAATTATAAGGATGTTTCAAAAGTTTAGACCGTTTTCATGAGTCTACTTTGAGCTGTAATATCTCAGTAAATACTTGCAGTTTTGCCAACGTTACACAAGTCATGTACTTCCATCAGCATAAAAATTGTGTGTTCGGGATGGGATGAAATCGACGAAGGCCGTTTTTGCCTGGTCCTGATTTGTGAAGGTTCTACCGATAAGAAAATTATCGAAGTGCTGGAAAAAATGGTACTCGGTTGGCGAAGTCTGGGGAGAATGGTGGGTGAGGCAGAACTTCAAACGCTCAATTCGTTTAATTTTCGGATAGACAGGCGTCTGATCGTGGATCAGGATCGGACCTCTTCTTTTGAACTGTCCCGGCTGGTGCTGACGCAATTTTCGGTACATTTTTCTCACAATAGTACTCTGCGGACTATGGTATGATGGTTTGGCTCAGTTCCAGAAAGTCTTGCCGTCCACTTCAGAACACCACCACTCCTTCACTTTTGCCGTCATATAGTCCACCAATCAGAAGGTACCGCGAGTACAGCGAGAAATCCAAATCAGTCGAGGTAGGTGTTTAATGAGTGGAAGAGAAAAACGGGTGACGCAATCGATGCAGAGATGGATGAAACTAGTATCTGAAAGATTCAAATAGCGTGGACCCCTTTGGGACTATGCTTTACCCCTCGAGCCCCATCGTCACGTACCATTCACGTGGTTATTGGCAGCTGAGGGAAACTAAATATAAAGAAAGCTATCGGAACCGAAATTAAATAATTTGTTATACTTGACTGCATTTTTTGATTTCCGTAGAATTTTAGGGAAATTTTAACGTCATTTTCATTTAGAAGACAAGGAAGTATCCATAGATTTGGGGAATAATTGATGTTTTATAAGAGGTGTGTTTGTGTGTAAGAGTGAGAGAGACACGTGTGATGTTATTGACGCAGAGAGAGATGGAGATGGTATCGAGGTGTTACGTCGCTAGCGCAAGCATGACATGTTCAATGTTGTCGGTTGTAAAATAAATCGTTGTTTATGGGGCGATAAAGCGGTGCCGGTTTCAAAATTACGCATGAAGGGTTAGGAATACGACTCTCTGCTATATGTTGCTGTCGTAGAAGATCCACTTTTCATCACACGTGACGATGCGATCCAAAAAGGGATCGTTTCTGGTTGCGCAAAAGCAAAGAAGATTTTTCGAAACGTGTCAATTTCTATCGATCGTTCAAATCGTAGGGCACCCACTCTTCGAGCTGTATGACCTTTCCAATACGTTGTATACGATCAAATACGTAATTTCGCAAACCAACGTTGAATAGGGCGTTCATTGTCACTTTCATTGCCAAATGACTGTTTAATTTTAGGGGCTGTTTCGGCAGCGTTTTGATTCAATTTGAATTCGTAGAGAAATGTTGGCCAAAAATCGCTTACGACATCATATAGTAATAAGTTGAAAATTCTCTATCGATCAGTATATATCATTATTATACCATGATACAGTAGAATGAATATTTACCGAGATATGGAGCTACAAAAACACATGACATTTAAACAGACAAAACTTTCGAAACAACCTTATACAATAAACTGATAATTTCGATCAAGTAATTTGAACCGCATGATAGGTTTTGCAAACGGTCCAAATCTTTCCTGATTGAAAAATGCTACTATAGCTACCAGGAATATTTGAATGATAATTTATGTTAGTCTATAGTTTCAGACATTCAAATCTCCTGGAGAGGATTTTCTGTCTTGATCAAACTGCTTTATAGGATCTATATCGAAACTAGGAAAGTGAAATCCTCTTTTGAAAAAGTTATTTTCGTTTGAAGTTGAGACTATCATTAAAATTAAACTAATGCTTACCAGCATGGGAGAACTAGTGGTTCCATGAACACTCCCACCACTAACCGATTTTTGATGATTTCTCAACATTGTGAGAGACCTCTGTAGGACACTTCCTCTTACTTTACCGTAAACTGTCAAATATTCATCTCTTCCATGGTCCAGCAACCAGGATGCTATTTGAACGAGGTGTGACTTTGGTTCGTCTGGAATCTGTTTGGGTATAACCTTTATTTCTTTATTGGAAGGATCTGGACAAAAAATTATACAACAAAACATTTTAGTGTGAATCTAAAGTTCAAATTTATTTGGAATGAGTTGGGATACGTCAACTTACCATCGAAATTAATTAGATCCAGGAGAACCACTGGTAATATTGGAGTATTGTACTTATCCAAAATAGTTTTGAATTCTGCATTTAGTTTGTCGCTGCCTTTATTAAAAAACGATGACTGTAACAATAAATGTATTAGGGCTAAGTGGGGTAAATGTAAACTCGGGGTAATTGGAAACAACTCTGTGTATTATAAAGTATTCAAAATTGTTCACTTTCGCGCGCTAACGCTTGTCGACACACTCCAGCCGGTAATGTAGCCGCATGTCTTCGTTCCGTACAGTTGTTTTTATGTCTGCATTGACGAAAAGTTTTCGATGGTGTTAAAACATTTATAATTCGTTTTGGACACTAGTACCGGTAGTTAGTGTTTAAAGTGCTTCGAGGTGAGTATTCAAGTGAATATTGCTTGCGATGGTAGTGATTTGATGTGAAGAAGTATATTTCATGGAACTAACCTCCAAATTATCATTGTGAATTGAGCAAATGAGTGTTTACAATTACCCCTTTGAAATATGCACAAGGGGTAAATGTGAACGCCAATTTGGGGTAAATGTAAACAACACTTTACCACTACAAAAGCGCATTTATTTAATTCCAGACAAACAGAAGGATGCCTAGAAAATATATAAAGAAGAAGACGACGGAGAGATACTCTAAAGACGATCTCCTGAGGGCAGTCAGTGACGTGAAAAATAAAAATTCAACTTATCGTCAGGCCTCACAAGAATATAATATTCTAGACAATTTTTTGAGGAGATAGGTGAACTCTTTCGTGCACAGGGACAAACCAGTCACCTCTCCAGCCCTGGAAACCGACCTTATAGCTGCCATTGGTGAGACACCGGCCAAAATGCTGGAAAAACTATGTCAAAGTTGAAGCTCGTGGATGGACCACAAACGGTGTAGCCGCGGGCAGCATTTACATGAAATGATATCTTAAAAGTAATTGGCAAGCATTCATACATCGCCTCAAATGAATATTTCATCCACTTTAGCACTTTTTCAAGAGAGGAATTAACGCGGTAAAAGTTTCCGACAATTCTAGAAACCCCAATAATTCACAAAGTTTTCTGGGTTGTTTATGACAGGACAGAGTTGGGAAAGCCAGAGGTTGTGGAATTAAATTAAAGGAACGATACCGTATTTTTCATCGCGCAGCAAGCAAAACATTTGAGAGAAAACTTCCATATGAGTTGTCACATTGCAGCTTGTTTCATTAACTTTCCGCAAGACTGATATCGTTGAGTGTTTCAATCAATCATTAAATATTACAAAACTACTAGGTCAAATTACTGTAGAAAAAATAATAATGAACTAAAGTATTATCGAAATATTTTCCTCCAAAAAAACATCAATTTGAGTAGTTTCTGCTCCCCTTGTAATATATTTGATGTTGATGTTAACATCATCATACGGTGAACACCGAGTAAAATGGAATAAGACAAGAATGATGATTGCCAATGAACCTCTTTCCGGTGTTGTGTCTACTAAATGTTTCATTTTTGATTTGATACACATTCGATAACTGTAAATTCAGGTACTCAATCAAGTACCTGAATGGTATATATTGGCGAATGTAATGAATCATTGTTAGTTTATTGTGTAAGTTTGAAAATGTCCATATAGGACGAAACTGCAGTAACGTCAGTTACAATTGAAAGTGGTAAAAAACAAAAATTTTTATTTCTCTTTTCTCACTCGATAACATTTGTATTTATAACCTGGACCCGGATGTCACGCAGGTAGCTATAGCTGCCTACGTGGTCATGTTAGATGTAGCCTGGGAATTCTGGGTCTTTTGACTGAAACCACAAATGTGCGGTTGGCTCCTGTCGTTGGCTACGTGCGTATGTGTTGTTTCATATTTTCGGCAAACAAGTGTTGCCCATCTTTACACTTGGCTGCATCGCGCTGATGAGCCTAATAGCCAGAAACACGTGTACGTGGTTTGCCCCCCTTTTTGGAGTGATGTGTTTGTTTCATTTTTGATTTGTATCATGCACACTCAATAAAATATCTATCTGTATTTATATTCTGTGCCCGGATGCCACGCAGGTAGCTACCTATCTTTTAAATAAAATGTGAATTGAAAAACGAAACAGTTGTTTTTCCTGCAATAGAGCGCCAAAATGAAAAGTTGAATAGCGAACACTCACATGTCTGAATTCATTTCACCATTGCATTGAAAAACAATTCATAATTTCCGATGCTGAAAACCACCACTTATCAATTTTGAATCAAATCGGACCATAATTGCAAATCTTGTCGGCCATTGTGAAGCCGCCATCTTGTTTTTCCCCTACAAAAAGTCAATAATGCATTGTCACCGAATTTATGTCAAATTAGCTTGCGAATGAAGTATCGTAATTTCGAAATATCAAAATGGAAAGTTGAGTATCGCTAAAATCGACATGGTTGCATTCCTTATGAAATTATCTTTTTAACGATGTGTCACACACATCGCCACATACACTTTGCCTATTGGGTAATAGTCACCGAGGATTGGGGGAAGAGGTATGACAGTTGACGTTATGATAGGAAGATGTCCCCTTTGGATTAAAAATCGACGTATTTTTGCATTTTTTTCAGAACACATGTGTTTTGAAGATGTTCGATATGTTTCGTTTTCGGTATCCCACCCTGTATATGTATAGTAAAATGAATTAACGAGGTCTCTCAGTCAAAAAAGCAAAACTCTGCTCTATTTTGCCGCTTCTAATGTAATGTTATTCAAAGGCAAAAAAGTCCGCAACTCAATGAATTATAGGCCCTGAAGAAGCTTTCCATTAGAAGCGAAAGCTTGGCAAAGTAGAGCAGAGTTTTGATTTTTGATTTTTTGACTGAGATACGCCGTTTCATGTCCGATTGTACTATGGTAAACCAATAGATGATATCACAGTAACAGACTCTGGATAATGAAGAGCTTTCGAGGAATCTCGCTTTCTCAATGAGCCGAGACTTCAAAGTTGTTACATGATGAGAACATTCCGCATAAGTTCCAAATTACCCTGACGTTGTCTTCCATATCGATCCTGAATTGATGGTGGCAGATGCATTCGAGAGGAATTCATGGAGAATTGCGGTTGAAGTCAATATCCTCGTTCAAAATTGTCTCCAGAAATGAAGTTACCTTGATATACTACATTGTGATGTTAGAGTTCATATTTGCTAGATAGTTCTGTTCTATTCTAGTTGGAGTAGAGCAGTCATTGTTGAGATGCCACTGAAAGTATCTCAGCAACAATAATAATATTGATCATACACATAAATAAGCGTCATTTCAATTAGTGCACGTACCACAAGTCGATAAACTCTGTCAGCATAAAAATCGTGTCCTCGGAATTCGATGTAGTAGTTGAAGGCCGTTTCTGTCTGGTGCTGATTGGCAAAGGTTCTACCGGTGAAAAAGTTATCGAAGTGCTTGAAAAGATGACAGTTGGTTGAGTCTGGGGAGTATGGTGGTTGAAGCCGAACTTCGAAGCTCAATTCGTTTAATTGTTGGATGGAGATTTCTGGAACGTGTAGACGGACATGTCATGGGCAAGATTGAAACTCTTCTGTTGACCAGTGGATATTTATTGAGTTATGGACACACGAAAGCACATGACATTAAGAAACTTTTGACACAACCAATACTATTCTGTACAGGTTCTGGATGGAAAATGTTTGTCACATAATTCAAATCACCATAACTCCCAATTACTGCCTTCCTTCCAGTTCTTTCCAATTCTTCAATAGTTCAATCACACTTCAACATAAATATTGACAGAACAAATACAAAATCACGTTTGCCGTCAGTCTTCTTCAAACCAAGCCAGAATTATTTAGTCAACAGCTTTGACACTGGGACCCGATGAATTCTATATTTAAATTTCTATTTATTTCTTCGCATGCAAACCGAATTGATACCTCCACACCTACAACAATATTTATACGCTTATTTTGAGAGGCAACTTACGGCGGCGGCGAAAATGAATTCGCTTGGCATTAACCTACATTAATTTGATTTGCTACTGTTTCATTCCAAAGTTGAGTAGTTGTTTTGAGTCAGTGATATGTGCGTCTTCTATTCTATATTCTTTCGAAATTATATAAAGTATTTTTTTACATTTTGCGCCTAGTGGAACACAGGAAAATTTATTTTGACTTTCTATACTCTTTCCGAAATATGGCATGTGTTTCCACTTTCAAGAGGGAAAAGAAAATTTTGAATATTCCATTGGGAGCTTCCTATCTTTCAATTTAAATGAAACAAAGTGTGTGAGAAATCACTGAATTGTTTTATACGTTTGGAAGACCTATTGGTGGCATTATATATGGAATATAATATCGTTCAACCCATTTTTAGGGAAAGAAAAATGTCAACGCTACCATCAATATACATTTATAATTGTCTGCTTTTTGTTAAAAAGAAGGAGTCTGATGAAACTAATTCAAAGTGTCACAATTACCCAACAAGAAATGGAAATATAATTATATAAACTGTAGCAACATCGTACGATTATTTAAAAAATCACCCTCTCTAGCAGGCTCCAAGCTATTCAATTGCCTACCTTCAAATATGAAGAGTTTCCCATTAATGTCTACTTTTAAACGAAAAGTTAAAGAATACCTTTCAGAGGGATGTTTTTATTCTATCAATGAATATTTTGAGTATACTTCCAAATAATTGTGATCAATGTACTGTAATCTCTATGTTATTCAACTTCCTTTGAAGTTTCAACAACTTTCGATGTCTGCCTGAATCAGAGCTACCTACAGTTCAACAACAAATTCTATAAACAGGATTCATGTTTACCAATGGCTCACCCCTTAGTCCACTTTTAGCAGACATATTTATGAACAACTTGGAGACCACTATAGTAAACTCGGATCTGCGTCGAAAACATATTCATTTTTGGTACAGATATGTAGACGATATTCTTGCCTGTTTCAGAGGTACTACACGACAGCTGAACCAATTTATGACATTCATGAACAATCTCAATAGCAACATTCAGTTCA